>VDFB02344506.1:0-44381 GCA_007258455.2 Sequoia sempervirens | reverse complement strand
CAACCTTCATCTTGCATCATCTCCATTTAATTAAATAAATCAGGACTTCATTTAAATCAAATCCTAAATCATATTCCATCATTTTCTGATTTAAATAAATCAAAAAATCAAAGTCTTAAAAGTCAACTCAACTAATCAGCATTAAATCAGCCTAATCATCATTAACTTAATCTAATCCTGACCTAATGATAATCCCATCCCACTTGCATTATCTAGATCTATCCACTTGCACAATAAATCAATTTTATTGATTTATTAAAACAATCATTTTCCCTCAACATGACAAGTCAAACATGGCATTTATTGCTGTTTTTCCTTGTCCCCCTCTCAGCATTTATGGCAAAATTTGAATTCAAATTTTCCCCCTCTTGGGAACTCTTCCCAAATCTTGCACATGCATCAACTAATCACCACTTGACAAGTGTCCTTCTATCATTGGCAGAATCTTATTCCCACATTGGTCCATTTTCAACACTTAGCATTTTGAAAATCTTTAAATAGAAGCTTCAACATTGAGCAAATCCTTCACAATCTCCACAATCTCTTGCAAGTTCACTCTCTTCATTTGAGATTTGATCTTGTTCATTTCAATCCATCATCTCCATTTGCAATTCATCATTTTGAGCTTTTATCAAGGATTGGGAAAGGGTCACTAGCACATGTGACACCAATCCACTATGAGATAGAGTTGGATCATGTCTTTCATATGCATTCTTTAGTTTCTATTGTTCCATTTTATTGCATGATTGATATGTTTCATTATTTCATAGGGATGTTAAAATGTTGTTTTGTTTTAAACTAACCATTTGCAGATTTTAGCATCCACAAAAGTGTGTGGTTGTTCAGTGTGAAGCTTAATGTTGAGTTTCTAGATGCAGTGAGTAGAAGGCTAACTCTATCATTCAAGCAAGTTGATCAATGATTGTGGTGGAATCTTCGTTGCATTGGGATTATTGTCTCTCTATAACAAGTCTTCTTTGTCTTCTTTGTATCTCTATGGCAATGAGCCCTCTGGGTTATAGCCCTGTGGACAATGAGTCCGTATTTCAGGCAATGAGCCTTTTTGTAATCAGTTTTGATATTCTCTATAGTGTGAGTTAATCCTCACCATGGTTTTTCCCTCATTAGGTTTTCCACATAAATCTGGTGTTATTGTGTTTATGAATTTTCATTTTATGGTTGATCACTTAATCAGTTTATGTGTTAGTTTTGGTAATTGAATTTAAGGTTATAATCTATGAAAACTAATTCACCCCCCCTCTCAATTGTCCTATCCAACAATTGGTATCTTAGCTTGGTTCCTTAGTGAATATTTTAACTGCTTGAGGAAGGTTTGTGATGGCTAACAAAATGGTCTTTGATTATCTGAGGTTTTATGGAACTAATTATGGCAACTAGAAAGTATTGATGGAAGAATATTTATAGTATTGCGAATTTGATGAGAGAAAGCTAATAAGAATCCCTACACTCCTCCTACAAATGGTTTGAGTACATTTGAACAAATTAAAGCACATGAAATGAATAACAAGGCAAAGTTCATCTTGACTAATAATTTGGTACATTTCGAGTTGATTAAGGTTCATAATTTGAAGACAACTAAGGAAGTCTGGGATGCTTTAGAAAGAGTGCATGATGGTGATGCAAGGTTAAATGAGGAAAACTTATAGAATTTGGAAACACAATTTGATCTTCTACATATGTCTGAAGATGAGAATGTTAAAGCCTATATACAAAGATTGGATGAGGTAGTGAATGAAATGTGATCTCTTGGAGCTACTGCAGATGAAACCAGAATTGTAAAGAAGATTCTCAGAACTCTTCCTGATACTTATAGTGAAAAGGTGAGTGCTATTGAGTAGACTATAGATTACACGACTTGTACTAAGGATCTATTGTTAGGATTTTTGGCATCTTATGAAATGAGGAAGCTGAATCTAAGAAGTGGAGGAAAAATAGAGACTTCTTTTAAAGCTACAAGAGATGAAGATTTAGATGAAGAGAAATTTGAAGAAATAAAGGATAACTTTGTAAGAATATTGAGAAAAGTCTCTGGTAAGTATGAAGGAAAATTTTCCTTTAAATGCTTTTGTTGTGGAGAAATTGGTCACTATGCTGCAAAGTGTCTGGAAAGAGCTAAAAAGAATAAACAAAGATATGAGAAAGAAAGGAAAGGAAAGACGATTAATAGAGCTTACTATGTTAATGAGAATGCTAGTATTTTAGATGAAGATTCAAAATATGAAGATCCAGATGAAAATGAATTCTTATTCTTGGTGATTAAAGATGGACCTACTTCTACTAATTCAAAAAGATAGTCAAAGGAAAGTCCTCTAGAGAAGGAGAAAGAGAAAGAGAAGGAGAAAAATGAAGGTACAATTATCTCTTCCCTACATGCTAAACAGGAAAATAATTTTTGGGTAGTTGATAGTGGTTGTTCACATCACATGATTGGTGATAAGAGTAAGTTTGTGAAACTTGAAAAATATGATGGAGGTCTAGTTATGTTTGGAGATGATATTGGTGCTAAAATCTGTGGGATAGGTTCAATAAGTTTTGATGGCAAGCATCATACTGATGATGTCTACTATGTTAAGAGTTTAAGGCATAATCTGTTGAGCATTGGTCAAATGTGCAGAAAGGGATATGATCTTGTGCTTAAGGATGAGAAGTGTGAGATCTGAAAAGGATCTGAAACATTGATTGCTATAGGAAAGAATTATGAAGGGAATATTTATCAGCTTAAAGGTGCCGATGGACGATGTTTTAAGACTCAGATAAATGACAGCTGGTTATGGAAAAAGAGAATGTGTCACTTGAATTTTGATAATTTGGAAAGGATTAGTACTGTTCAATCCATGAAAGATCTACCAAGAATTACAAAGCTTGTAAATGCTATCTACAGAAATTGCCAGTTCGGGAAGAAAACAAGAAATCATTACAGATTAAGAGAACAATCTACTACTGGATTGTTGGATTTGGTTCATACAAATCTTTGTGGTCCCATAAGAGTGCAAAGTATACTTGGTGAAAGGTACTTTATGCTTTTAATTGATGATTATTCTAGTTATACATGGGTTACATTTTTAAGAAAAAAATAAGAAGCATTAGATAGATTCAAAGCATTCAAGGCTATGGTTGAAAATGAAGTGAATTTGAAGATAAACTACTTGAGATCTAATAGAGGTGGTGAATTCACCTCCTATGAGTTCAATATGTTTTTTGAAGTGAATGGAATAAAGAGACAGTTAACTGCTTTGAGAACTCCTCAACAAAATGGAGTTGTTGAAAGGAAAAACAAAATAGTTCAAGAAGCTGCTAGGTCAATGATCACTGAAGTTGGATTACTAGAAGTTTACTGGAAAAAATATATTCACACTACTGTGTACATATTCAATTGAGTTCGGGAAAGATAAAATAATACAAAGACTTCCTATGAGCTATGACACAAAAGAATTCTAACAGTTAAATATTTCAAGGTATTCAGAAGCAAATGCTATATCAGAAGAGATGAGGAAACATTTGGAAAATTTGATGCAAGAAGTGATGAAGGAATATTTCTTGGTTACTCTACTAAAATTAAGGAATACAAATGTTTCAACAAAAGATTGAGGAATATTGTGGAGAGCTCGAATGTGAAGGTTGATGAAACAATGAAGAATTCTATTGATATTGATGGATATGTGTCTGATGAACATGACTATGCGAGAATAGAAGAAATTGTGGAAGAATAGGATAATGATGAGAAAAAAAGAGTAGAATGATAGAGAAGAAGCTGCTCTGGTAATTTCCCCTATAACGCTGAAATATGTATAGAGGAATCATTCAAAAAAGTTAGATTATTGGAGACAATACAAAAGTTGTGTTGACTAGAAGCAAAGTTGCTACTGAAGTAAATTTGTGCTTATTCTTTGAAATTGAGCCGAAGTCAGTAGGTGAAGCTTGTGAAGATGAAGACTAGAACACAAGTGCAATGTTCCATACTTCTTGACAAAAATCATAAGCACTCCCCAAGGTGATACACTAGGTCATATTGATCATTTTTCTAGTAATTCTTGCAATTAGGATTTTAATTCCATTCTTTTATTGTTTCCATGTGGTGGGGTACCTTGGATATAGGTTTTGATCCTATAATTATATCAATTGAAAATTCAAGGCTCTCTTAGGTGGAAACCCTAACAACTCATTAGGAAAAACATCCTGGAACTCGTAGAGAAAATGGATATTCTTGTATTGACGACTCTTTAGATTTCTTTTTTTGTTCCATTTTAACTTCAAACTACTTCTAAAAATCATAAAAGAATAGATGGTCTAACATTTTTGACTCTTTAAATTCCTCTACTTGATCCATTTTTAATACAAAAAAATGACGCCCTTTTCTTTTAGCTTTTTTCAGTTGCATTGGTAAGATTTTTTCTGATCTTAACTCTCATTTAGGCATTCAAATATTTTATCAAAACAATCTAATTTTTCCATATGATTCCATAACCAATTCATTCCTAGGATTGCATCATATGATCTCAAAGGGGCTACATAAAGGTTAACTTCTATTTAAAAAGAAATATCACTTCAACTTCAAATAGACACTGCTCTATCTAAGCTCTCGACTAGTTTGCATATTCAAATAACCACGGGTTAGCCATATGAACAACTTGCTTAGGAATTCATTTTAACAATATGGGTGTTATAAAAATTTCATTAGAACCTATGTCTATAAGAATAGAAATTGGTATTTCCAAATAAAATACACACGGTCTCAATTAGTGCAACTTAATATTTTGCTTGAAAATGATCTACAAATACATATCAAGTTGTAGATATTTTTTAGAACTAGACTATAAAATGCATAATTTTAAGTATTTATGGGGTCAATTAAGCTCAATAATTTAGGGGGTTCCAAAACCTAGTGTGAAATTGTAACTTGGTATACAATTTCCTACACTACAAGGACTTCAAGAAGAGAGATAACACTAAGAATTATCATCCAACAAAGAACAAAGGACCTCCTGGTATATAGGATTATTAGTTTAGCCATTTTAAAATATTTCCAATCCATTATAATCCCCCATTAGATGTATATTTAGGTCTGATTGGCTCACCATTAGAGTTGAAAGTCAATATTTTCACCTTGTGATCTACATCCTAATGAAATTTGGAAAATGACCACCATTGCATCCTAGGTTCTTTGTATTTAGGACCTAGGATCCATTTTTTATGTTTCATTTTGGTGAACTTGACATGTTAAAACTATAAAATTTCTAAAATTAGGAGTTTTTCAAACCCAAGATCTAGGTTTTGCATCTTTCATTTAGGGTTTTATCTTTGCATTTTAAAAAGGTCATAAAAAAAATTCAAAAAATTACATTCCATATTGCATTATAGATTTCATTAGGGTTTAGTTTAGTCATATTTATATCTATATTTGTATTGCATACATTTAGTGGTTAAAATATGAAATTGTTCATTGCATATAAATTGTATCTTTTATTTTAGTTCAAAAACAAGTAATAAAATGCATAGTTTTGTTTCAAATTTGTAGGTCAAATCATCATTTTCAAAATTTGGCATCTTCAAATTAGATAATTATTGCATATTAGATCTGAAAATTATATTCAAAAGTATCCTTTTTTGTTGCATATTTGTATTTAGATCATATTGGCTTAATTATAAGCATTGCATTGTTTGATTTCAAAATTGCATAAAAAATCATCATTTTTAGGTTGTGGCATATTAAAATCAGTCAATTATTGTATTTTAGATTTAAAATTTACATTAAAAATTTGTCAAAACATTTTCACCTTTGTTTCAAACTTACATCTTGCATTACATTGTTCTAAATTGAGCAAAAACTGGCAAAACAACCACTAATTAACCTATTTGCAAATGGAGAAAGAAACATCAACATAAAACTTCAAATTTTTAGTTTTCTAAATCCTGTACAAAGATACATTTTCCCTTGGGTGACCCTATCTTTGTACAGGTGTCTCAAAAGAATTTTTCACGACCTTTTTTCTCTGTATTATCAGTCCATTTCTGCCTACAATTGTCTGATTTGAAATTCTAGAAAAAATGTTATTGCAAGTGCAAGAAATGTCATTTTGCTTGATTTGTTGTAAATTTGGGGGAAAATTGTTACATTTCAGTATTGAAAAACATCAAATATGTAGGAAAATTGTTTGTATTTTCTAAAGTATTGCATAATTTAGGTAGAATAACTTTCATTTTTGAAATTCATAATCTTAGGTTGTTACAACACATTACAAAATTCATAAGGCAAGTAGGGGAATTTTTCCTTTTCAAGCATATGGTTTTCATAGGGTATCACATGGATTGTATGATTGTAATCTCCCTACTTATGAGCATAATCTAAGGAAAATAAATGAATCCATTGACAAGCATGTTAGTTACCCTCCTAATATCTCTTCCATTTGTGAGAATGTAATAGTGCAAGAGAATGCAATAATGGATAATCATGAAAATCATAATTGTTCTTCTCCTAATGCCTCTCTTCCTTGTGAAGAAGTTACCTTAGTTTTAGAAGTCCCAATCATTAAGAGTCATGAGAATCCTATTGGTACCTCTTCTAATCTTTTTACCACTTAGGAATATATTATTGCACAAGAAGATGAAATCATTGACACATTCCTTAATATCACTTTTCCTAGTCTTCATTCATATCCCAATATCTCTCCCATTTATGATGATGTTTTGATACAAGAGGATGCAATCATTGATAATCATGACAATCATAGTTGTTCTTCTCCCAATACCTCTCCTATTTGTGATGAAGGTATCTTGGTGTTAGAAGATACAATCCTTGAGTGTCATGAGAATCTTGTTTGTTTCTCTCCCCCTCCCTCTCCTACTTGGGATGATATTGTTGGGAATAAAGATGACAAGATGGCTTGCTTAGATGAACATGCTAAGGTCACCTTATATTCCCTCTTGATAGAAAATCATCAACTAGAAGTCAAATTCATTGAGAATATGAACACACAATTGACCATTAGATCTCCCTTGATTATTGGACCTCCTAAAACCCCTTTCGTACCTCC
This sequence comes from Sequoia sempervirens, assembly GCA_007258455.2. Taxonomy (NCBI): domain Eukaryota; kingdom Viridiplantae; phylum Streptophyta; class Pinopsida; order Cupressales; family Cupressaceae; genus Sequoia; species Sequoia sempervirens. Next base: position 37,329 of record VDFB02344506.1, on the reverse strand, counting down.
TAAGAGTTCTCTAATAATTGTAACTCTTAAGATTCCTTTTTAGCCTTCTAAACCAATTCTTGTTATAGGACCTCCTAAACCTCATGGCCATATCCTAAGTTTTGCAAAAAAACTTACTGGTAATCACATGTCACAAAAAAAAAGTTATCATACTGTAGCTCACACATATAACACTAGAAACAATTAGCAACCAAGAAAAAATCCATTTAAATCCATCCCATTGCCTCAACCATATCTCCCACCCCCACCTAGCATTACACAGTGTAGTGGTAAAGAATTTGATCTTGTTGAATAACTTCACAACACTCCTACTATGATTTCCTTATGGGATCTCAGGCATCACCTGTTTACCATAGCATGCTTCAAAATTCCTTACAAAAAGTTTTTGTCCCTCCTAGTGTGCAACTAATTGATGTGGTAACTCTTATTAAGAATATGAATTCACCTAATTTGGACACTGTCTTTCATCAATGTGAATTAGCTCCTTTGGAAACACATAAAAAAATGATCCTTTGATGATAATGGTTATCATTAACAAGTGTGGGATTATGTGTACTCTTGTTGATAATGGTTCAATGCTCAATATTTGTAGTATAAATATTTTGGATAAAATAGGAATGGACAAGATTAAAATTTAACTAGATTCTTTGCAAATCTATGGGTTTTATAATGTGGGAAAACAATCACTTGGTGTGATAACATTACCTGTTAAAGTTGGTAAGGTTACTTTACAAACTCCTATCCATGTCATGTATAATGATCTTTCATATAATCTCCTCTTGGGTAGACAATGGATTCACAAAATTAATGCAACGACTTCAACATTACATCATTTATTGAAGTACACTTACAAAAATAAGGTTTACACAATAAAATCTAATCCAAAATATGAGAATCATTTATAAATTGAAATAGGAATGATGAATCCTCTTAGAACATTGAAACCAACCACATAAGTGGAATCTTTACAATTTGACAATATTGTCAAAAGGTGATTGGGGATCATTAGATTTTACACCTAAATTCTATGGGGAATACAAGATGATACAATTGAAGTCAAGAAAAGAAAAATAAGCAACAATGATATCAACTGAATCATCAAAAGAATCTGATTCCATGAATTTTAGCAAATAAGAAAATATAAACTACATATTTTCTTATAATGAAGATGAACATGAAAAATTGCCTTCCTCAAAATAAATGAAAGCACTTTATAGAAGAGGTTATGAGATTTTGAAATAGTTTGGCTATAATGGAAAAGGATGTGGAGTGAAATAACAAGGTATCCAAGTCCCTATACAGCCTAACACACAAGAAACAACAAGAGGTCTTGTTTATTTTCTTTTAGTTAACAAATAACATTAGTTGCATCTCCTTGCCATGTGGAAGTTGTAGTATCATAACATATTCAGGACCACGCATGGGGGTATAAACTTGGTTTTATGCAATCATACTTTATTTTGCAAGGAGCAACATATCATCATCCATTTGGCTCACCATTTGTCCTTACACTCAGGGGGAAAGGGGTTGGTAGCCTTGTATTAGGTGTATTTCTTATTTAGATCCCTATCTATCTCCTTAAAACATTAGTGTAGAAAGTACACTAAAATTTTAAGGGGGGAATATAGTTCCCCAACTATTGTTTGCATGTTCCATTATTAGTGATGATGACATACATCTCCTAAGAAGTATTACCATATTAATCAAAGTTTGGATTTCTCGATCTATCTGAAGTATTGATTTTGTGGTAATGTTAGGCTTAATGTCCCATAAAATTGTGACCTTTCTTGGAACATGTCCATTTGTCTTGGTGGTAATGTTATGGATTGCATTCCCTAAGACATTAATATTTTTATCCCTCGACTAATTCTCTCTTGGTGGTGATGTCAAGTGTGATGTTCCCTAAGGTGTGACCTTCCATTCATTAAGAGAAACCCATTTGATTATTTGTTTTTGTTTACCTTGTCATTTTATTCTATGATTGTCTAGCATAATACAACTTTCTAGCTTTGTGAAGAAATTTTATTTCATGATTGTTTAGCATAACACAACTTGCTAGCCTTGTGAAGCAATTTTATTCCATGAGTGTCTAGCATAACATAGCTTGCTAGCCTTGTGAATAAATTTTATTCTATGAGCACTTGTCTAGCATAATGCAACTTGCTAGCCTTATGAAGGAATTGTCATTTTTATGGGTACACACCTAGTGAATATCGGACTTCACAAGACCTTGTGTGTTTCTCATTTTTTCCTTGGGGGATCACCTAGTGAATATTAGACTTCACTAGCCCATGTGAGTAATGCATTTCATGGCCACCTAGCATAATATAGATTGCTTTCCAATAGAACCATGTGGCCCATGAGTGATGTGTATGAATTCATTCCTCATGGGAGTATTCATTTATTCAATGGATGACATTTGGTATTTGAGATAATTTAAAACTAAGGTCTCTTTACCTTACTGACTTGAATCCATTTTATTACCAACCTTGTGTTTTTTGGTGTCTCCTTCATGTTTACGTTGTGTTTGTACCATGTTTTTTTTCATTTCATCATCATCATGTTATGTTATGCTCATTTATTTTTATCGTGTATGCTTCGTGTTTTCCAACATATATGCTTGTTTATCTTGTCTTGTTGCAAATCACACGTGTATATGTGTTCCTTTGTGCCTATGTTGGTTTTCCATGAGATCTTAGATCCTGGGAGCTTGTGCAATCCCCTTGATCTTTTATCATCCTATATCTTCAACATTTGTACACTTGGATCCCTCTTGACATATATTTCTCCGCTTTAGTGTGAGTCTGAGAGTAAGTTCACACTCTCACTAAAGTGGGGGCTAAATGTAGTGTAGGAAATTGTATACCTTTATAATTTAACACTATGTTTTGGATCCCATAGATTATTGAGCTTAATTGACTCCATAAATACCTAAAATTAATCATTCCCATTTGTCTCCTTTTTAATAAGCATCAAGCATTGAGAAAATGAATTTACAACTCATTTGTTGTCCCTAAAACCATTTCCTAGAAATAAGGGCTAGGATCCATTCACCCAAAGGAAAATAGGTCCCCTTTATGAGCTAGGATCCAATTTTAGACATGTTTTTGGAGGTAATTTAACATTCAAAATTCATAAAATGCTGGCTATCATGATCTAATTTTTAGGAAATTAAATAAATTCCTATAAATACCTAGTCTTTCAATCATTTAAAACTAGAACACAATTTGGAGAACTTATGATCAAGAATTATTGTCAAGAGCATTCAAGAGCAGCATTTGAGAGAGCTTTATTGTAGTAATTCAATATCTAAGCATCATGTCAAAGTGTTTGTGAGTTTATGTTATCATGTTGTCATTATTTTGTGAAGGCTAACATCTTTTTGTAGGTCTCCAAAGCATTCAAGAATTCAAGAAAAGAAATATCAAATTCCCTTGAAGTGATGTGTTTATCTTTATTCCTTCAAAGAAGCTATTCAAGGGTGGTGAGTTGTAACAAATTGTGATTTCATCATTCCTTCCTTTCCATTCAAGGTTTTTATCATTAAAATTTCCATTGTGAAAGTGGAAACACTATTCATAAGGTTTGAATGGGACAAGCCCCCAAAATGGCCCAACATTTTCTCCTTCGAATGTGTAGGTTATAGGTTGAAGAAGGATTGCAGAGATATTGAAGAGAAATTTTGCATTGTTTCATTTTTTTATACATCTTGTTAAGCCACAAAAACTCAATTACATAATTATCTGATAGTGTTCTAGAAACTTTTCAAGTGGAAATAGAAGTCTCAAAGCTACCACTAGAAGACCCAAAACGTTGATCAAGACCCATTTTCAAAGAACCATTTTCCATTGGGAAAATGAGTCCTTGTAGGCACATTAAAGGTTTTTTTTTTGAGTAGGTTTGTTATCCCTTGCACTTCCCAAATCCACTTGCAAACTATTGTTTATGTTTGTCAGTTGTCGGGATCTTGCATTTTATGTATTAGTGCATATAGGATAATTAGTTTAACCATTCTAAAATATTTCCAATCCATTCTAATCCCCCATTAGATGTATATTCAGGTCTGACTGGCTCACCATTAGGGCTGAAAGTTAATCTTTTCACTTTGTGATCTACATCCTAATGAAATTTGGAAAAAAGGGCCACCATTGCATCCTAGGTTCTTTGCATTTAGGACCTATGATCCTTTATTCTCTATTTCAATCCTTAATTATTTTTCCAATTTGGAAGTATTTTTTGTTATTTCTAGATCCTTTTCCATTTGACTTAGGTTTGGAATCTTGATTAGATAATTATATTTCTTGAAAAGTGGTGATGATTTGGTCCATCCAAAATTCTTTTGAGTCTTATTCGATAGATCAAAATACACTTGATTTTTCTCCTACTTAATTACCTTCTCAAAGACCTGGTTCATGGTGATTGGACCATGAAAATCCTCTTTTCCTCCTATCTGATTGTTCAAAACCATGACAAATTTCCTTATATAAAACTATTCATCATGTTGGTATTGAGGCACATATTCTATAGTTTGGTAAATTTCTCCCAATATTCTATTATTGACATATCTCCTTGTAGCTTTTAAAAGTCTATTTCTAATCAAAGTATAAATATGTAGCCACCTCTATCCCAAAATAACCACAAATTTATCCCATTCCCAACTTAGGGATTTTAATCCCAATTCTATCTTTTTGTCTATCCATCTAGTGGATACTTCATAAGACAAATTGTAGGCTCCCATATAGGAAATTCAATATATTGGTATTGTTGCAATTTCATGCCATCCTTATGAACCATCATTGAATACCAATTTGAAAGATCTCACATGGGTCATACTGCATGATTATCCCTTGAAAAATTCTTAAAGTTGGCTAAGTCTAAGTGTTTCGGATTTCTAGGTTGTCGCTTCCCTCCTTCCCTGCATGCTTCCTTCATCGACCCCAATATTCTACCTTTTCTGCCTTGTATGCTTCATGTTTGGTTCACGTATGCTTCATGCTTAGATAATGTATGCTCTTATGTTTACTCTATTATTTTCTTAGTGTATGCCTTATGTTTGAATTTTACCTTGTCTTGTATGTGTTATTTCTATTTTATGTGTGACATGTTTATGGTGACATTATGGATCAATATGATCCTAATTTTGGGAGGCTATTGCATATTTCAAATTGGTGTCATCCTTTCTCTTCAAGTTTTGATAAAGAAGATAGATTTCTTCTTCATATTTTTGTGCGAGTATGAACATAAGCTCATACCCTCACTAAAGTGGAGCTCTAAATGCAGTGTCGTAAATTGTCACCCCTGATAATTTCACACTAGGTTTGACACCCTCTTTGATAAATTTGCTAAAATTATTCTTGTGATATACTTGTTTCATTTCCTTTTTGAAAAAAATGATTAAACCATTATTTATTGAGCTTTTACAGAGAAAATTATTCCTAGAAAAGGGTTCCTAGTGCCCTTGTCCTAAGTATCTATGCTCAAAAATTCAAATTTTAATCTAGGCCTCAATGTGATTAAGAACTTAAATTTATTTTTTGGCCTATTGAAATGATTAAATTGAAATATGTTTAGATTCATATATAAATTTTTTCTCTCATTCATAACTCCTAACTCTTAACTCTAACTCTATCTCTAGCAACTCTCTTTCTCTATTATTCTCTAAACATGATTTATACAATTCTCTATTTGTGAAATATTATCTTTTTATGTAGAATAACCCTTTCAAGGATTCAAGGAAACTTATTCCTTCTTCATCATCTCCTTGTGCCAGCTTGTGATAGGGCATCACTCCAACAAGATTTTCACACATAAGGTAACTCTATTTCATGTTATTCCATTTACTATAGTATTTATCATCTCTTTTACCTTTGCTCCCCTGAGAGAATGTACTATTTATCATCATAATAATTTATTTTTTGGAGGTGGGAACAACATGGGGTTTGACTGAGGAAAAATCCTATAGAACACAACCATTTTCTCTCTTTTATATGTGTATATCTGAATATGAAATTTCACATAGTGAAAAGTTGCAAAAAGGTAGAGTAGATTGTGATAGGTGGATATAAGATCATAACAACCCAAAACCCTAGGAATAGGACGTCCCATGCCCCTATCCATCCAAATCATGCTCTACATTCAATGAAGGGTGAGCTCCTATGTTTGTACATCTTAGATTTGTAGTTGTTTCTATGATTTTTTATTTCTATATGCATGATCATTATTTTTTTTAAATTAGGGCTTATATCAATTAGGTTGATTGAGTCACACTTAGAAATTTTCCCTCTTTGCAACAAAGGAACACAACATGGGAATATTGGCTTTCCTTTGATGTAGTTATCCAATCATAACACCCTCATTGGTTCATGTTCCAATATTAAGCAAAGGTAAGATTGATCTAGGTTAATCTACTAGTTGGATGATCTAGGATCACTTTTCACACTTAACAATATTTTAAAATGGTTCATGGATACCATGAAATGGACAACCATAAATAGTAATGAACATGTCATAGGAGATAATAGTTATTTTAAGGAATTTCCTCATCATAAAATAAAAATGAGAGGTACAAGAGGAGAAGAAACTCAAGTATGATTCATCCAAAAAAAATTGTAGTACCATTTAATATGTTACATGTCCATAAAATATATATTCATGTGTGCATGAGCCATATAATTAGCACGATGGTTGGACAAGTATTACAAATATTTCTTGTTTGATGAGAATTTGAAGGACACATATCTATGTAGATTTTTAAATTATGGTTAGGTGGGGTGATAAAATAAGTTCCACCATAATTAACATCATTGACATATATAACATTATTATCTATAAATACTATACCTTATGCTTTAAAGGAATAAAATTTTGTGTGTCATAATCATACACCCTATGATAGCTATAAATCACACTTTAATTATATCTAATCCTCTAGGTAAATTCAATGGATGAGAGAGAGAGAATCAACATTTAATAAAATTTTAAGCACACTATCTAGAGGTTCAATCAATATTTTAAATTTCTAGTGGTTTGAGGCTTGAAAAAAGACATAGAAGATGTATAGGACCAATGATTCTTTAAACCATTTGAAGAAAGTAACTTGAGTTCAAAATTATTTGTATGATTTCAAAATTCCATAGAGCAAGTATAACTGTTCAATTAAACACCATCTCATATAGGAGAGAATATGCCTATAATACCTTGTTATTCATCAACATGTAAATAATGTTTAATTTTAGCACAAAGGTATTGGAATTGAATGAAATAGCCATTGATGCATTATTATAAGCTTATGAACATTTGAATATCTTTAAGAAAATAGTTTTTAAGCCCATATTCATTTATATGTGGTTGAGGAAAGTTGTAGCAAGGTGATTGAAATAATGAATAGATCTACAAGTTAAACAATATAACCAGTAAATAACAAAAGATCTTATAGTCCAAGGAAATAACAAATAAATAATAACCATCATAAAAATAGCTTGAGCACATGCTTGATTAAATAATTATAAATGAGTATTAGAGCCACATTTATAACAAAACCAACTTTATTATCAACTCTATCAATATTTTAAAAATAGTGCATCATAGGTGGGAGTGGGGATATTGGTGGCATGAATAAAAATGAAATGAGTATAAATAAGATGAGAAAAATGAGGCAAGGATATGTCACTAGATGGATGGAAGGAATGGAAGGAAACAATAAGATAAATTGCAAGGCATGATACACACAAGGTGAGATGAATGAATGAAACTAGTAGGAAAAAAAGAAATGAAACTAGTAGGATGAGAGGGAAAAATAATTCAAGGAGAGGTAGTGAGGACAATAGATAAGGAACATGAGAATTGTGGATTAGAATAGAAATGGTAACAAGAGAAACAGGAACAAGGAGTGGATCCATCTTGAGATGTGAAAATTAGGATCAATATGAGAGGAAGGTTGGGTAGGGAAAGAAGAACACACACCATACAATTAGGAGTTAGAGGAATCTATCATACTACCAATTCCATGGAAAATATTTATGCCAAAGGGTTTATCAACCATAAATTATGAAGAGATACAACTATTTGGGAATAAGAAGTAGCATTAGAAAGCTCTTGTAATGCCCCACCACACAACCCTAGGGGAAGTTGCAATTTACAACACAAACAAACTATTTTTTTTTTTTTATTAAGTACAATTAACATGCAAGTTCACTACACAATTGCCAACAACCCTTAAGGTTATGAGACTGAGTTTACTTAGAAACCCAACAAGAAACATGAATTAAAACCATCACATTAATTACTTTAAGAAATAAGAATGCATACATTCCATACAAGATAAAATACATCCAAGGATAAAAGATACCACTTGATTACAGATAACAATAAATTTACAATAAGATTACAACAATCGTTCCCCGAATGAGATAAATCCAATAAGCATGATTACATATTACAACTTCCACCTCGATAAAAAATGAGGGGTAATAAAAATACAATAATTACTAAAAGAATAAAGCATGAGAATAAACTGGATCCCACGAGCTCTCCAACTGGAAATCTTATCCACACGAACAAGAAGAAGACCCAACGGATTAAGGTGCACGTTCCACCCAACCATGTGATACCAGAAGGCTCACCCCCCGTGCTAGGAGATAGTAACAAGGAATCCAACACAAGACCATCTACCTCTAGACATAGGCTAATACACAATTGAACTGAAACAAATACAAATACCATAACACCTAACACGATGGTTACAATGCTTGCAGAGAACAATGATCATTTATGCAGTCCAACAAACTAACTTCTAGTTGACATAGAGAGAGTGTCACACATCATTTGCTATGAGTTACCCTGGCTCAACTATCCTAGGCTACCAGACCCCCATCTTGGGTTACCCTGGCTCAACTCTACCAGCCGCCGGACCCTCATACAAACTGCGCTTCTCGTCTCATCTCAAACCTTAAAAGCGAATGAGTCATGAGAGAGGCATTAATTATCTTAATTAGTCTGAGAGTTTTTCATTAATTCCTTTTGAGTTATCACTTACTTAAACCCTATATGTGAGTTACCCTGGCACCCCTTTGTATGCCGAACCCCCACATAGAGCCACTCTCCTATCGACAACACACACGGTACAAAACCACAATCTAATGGGTAAACTCGATAAGACAACCTCTCCAATCCAAGGAGGAAACACATAACAAAACCCACTCCAAGCACTTAGAGGATACAAAGTACATAATCCACTCCTTCCAAAGGAGGCATAGACCACAAAACCACTCCTAATCCAAGAAGGGCACAAACCATCCTCGTTCGTGAAAACCAGGTGAAACAACATGATACTTCTATACGCACTACCCAAAACAAACCAAAGGTTGGCAACATTTTACAACAACCCACACCAATAAATGAAAAGCCCCATCTGGAAGACTTACATAAATAAATGACTCAATTGCCCAACATCGAGAATGAACAAAAACATCATTTAGAAAGCATTTCTGGCAACTCAATAAACTAATGTTAGGGTTTCCTAAACCCAAACCAAGCACTGGTATAGTACATGAAATCAATTAAATAATTAGCATTATTTGTTCATACTCAAGTAAATCAACTCGCATTGGCAATATTAAGGAATTTAAAATGTAACCATTTAATTCCATTTTCCTCAATTATACATAATATTCAAAATAAAATTTTAAATAAAGTCATTTGATTATAAAATCAACTTTTAAAATAAATCATTTGATTATTAAAAATCAACTTTTAAAATAAAACATTTCATTATCTAAAATCCACTTTTTGCCTCTATTAATGTGACAATAATCATCTTGAAATAATCTATATTTAAATATAATCATACATTAAATATACATATAAATGTATATACTTAATGTATATACACATATATATGTTAAATATATAATTATTGTTTAAATATATTAATATTTTTAAATCAACCAATTAAAACTCCACATTCCAAATGATTTAAAAATACATAATATATAAATTATATATATACACAATATATATGCATATTATATATATGCATGTTATATATATAATATTTATATTATATATATAAATAGTTATAAATTTTTTATTTAAATAATATCATAATATATATATACATATATATATATATATATATATATAATATATATATATATATATTATATATATATATAATATATATATTATATATAATATATACATATAATATATATATATATTATATATAATATATATATATATACATTATATATATAATATAAAACTATTATATATAATATATATTATATTATATATAATATAAAAAAAAATAAAAAATAAAAAATAAAAAAAAACAAAAGTTTTAATGCTGTTGCGTAGCCCCTAAACAGGGGATGCAGCCCCTGAGGGAGCTGCTATGCAATCCCTCCCCTTATGGGGGAGTTGCTGCCTGTAGGGGTAGCGCTCAGTGTTGCCTCCATAGCCAACACCTCCCACGTGGGGGGCGGCTGTGGGGGAAGCCCCCACCACCCACAAAACAAATTTTATTTTATTTTTTATTTTTTAAAATTAATTTTATACAAACAACCTCCCCTACCATTTCTGATGGATTTTTCTCAGAAACCCAAGACTGTAAATTTTTTATAAAAAAAAACAAGAAATTTTCCAGAAACACAACATATTTATAATATATGTATGAATATATATATACATACATATTTGTAAATATATATCCTAAATTTTCCATTTTACAGACAGATAGAGCAATTTTTTCTCACAAAACAAAATACCCAGCAACAGAATTTGCAAGCAAAATTTCTTAATTTCAAAAAAATAAACTGGAAATTTCTTTTGTTTCCTTTCTATTTTCTATAGATAAAATTGGGTATTTTAAAGCTGAAGGAGATTGTTTTTCCTCAAGAATTCTAAATGCTCTAAAGATTTTAAGAGGGTTTTCAAATTGATTTCTAAGAAAGATTTCAAATTGAAAGAGCAATTTTCAAAACAATAAAACATGAAGGAACCTGATTGTTTTTTCTCCAAAGCTTGAAGGATTCAAATGGTGCTTCCAAATCTTTTTTGAGCCCACCCAAGAAATTTCAACCTTCTTCTTCAAATCCAAGCAAAGCCATAGCAAAAACTCTCCACCAAATTGAAAATTGAAAAATATATGAAATTGAATTTGCTCAAATAGAGTTTTCCCCAAATCTAGTCAAACCCCTAAAATATCCCATCCACCAAATTTATTGCAATTTTGGGGATATTTCCATTTCTTTTAAATTTAAAACAAATTTACTTTCCAATTGAAATTTCATGCATTTCAAAATTTCTTTTTAACAAAAATAATTCAAATTTTGTAAAGAAATTCTTTTACATATTAATTTTCAAAAAATGCAATTTAGAACATATTTTCATTTTTTTCAATTTCTATTGAAACATCCATTAATTCTAAAACAAATAACTTATTTTAATTCATCACCATTAATTTAATTTAACAATAAATAAATCTAATACAAGATTATATTATTTTATTAATTAAATTAAATTAATCAATAAAGTAACTAACATTTCAACATTGTAATAAGATATATTTGATCATCAATTTAACTACACAAGCCATTTAATACCCTTTATAATTTGAAATTAAATAAATACTCAAGGTGAAAGGGACAACATTAAAACAACTAAACCCGACTACAACCCGACAACACACTATGACTAGGGTGATGACTTGGCATGAAAAACCTAGCTACTATCTCCCAATCAAATACCGCTGGCCAATGGACATGCTCAAACCTGTGAATTAGGTGGAGTCGGTGTCCTGTACTTGTCAACCTGCAAACAAAGAGTATATTGAACATGCATATATACATAATATGATCAAACACATCGTGAAGAGGAAATATTGGAATCGTAGGGCGCTCGCAAGCGAGTGGTACAATCCCATCCCCTTCACCAATACAAAATTACTAACTGATGATTCTAACATCATTAATATGATCAAAAGCATAAAACATCATTATATCAAATATCTGCTAAGTTAATCCAAAACATGGCATAAGGATAACATCAGAGTAAAATACCATCACATCAAAATTTAACATTCACATCGCTTAACAGTTAGTGATTAAATAGTACCAAGTACCATAGTCAAAGCATAAACATAAACATCATAACAAGGAACACTGCTGAACAAAAGAGCCAAAATGGAGGGGTGTTACATCCTCCGAGCCCCCTAGGGTCAGGCTTACTCCTGAAAGCCTGTGAAATAAATAGGGATAGAGCTCCCTCAGAACCAACTAGACGCTAACCTACTCAGAACCTTGATCCTCGAGGATCAACTCTTGAAGTCGAAGGATGAACTGCACCCAGATGCTCAGCTTGACTGGTATCCACCACAGTAAATGCCCTATGCAATCTGCTCGCATCTCCTACTGTCGGCTTTGAAGCTGCCGACCTCTGACCAAAACCAGAAGTGCCCTGCTGAGGACACTCATGAGCAAAGTGGCCCTGCTGACCACAAGCGAAACAACCTATCCCTCTACTGAAACCTTGAGCAGCTGGAGATACACTAGGTCATGGAAGACCACCTCCACTAAATGCCAACTGAGAACTCTGAGGAGGCTAATTATAATGATCATGATGAGCTCGCATCCAACTCCGATCTCTCTTCTTTTGTCTCCAACTTCTATCGGGTTGGGATTGAGGATTCTGCTGCCTGGACGGTGAAGGCTGCTGCTGCTCACCCTTAGTGGGTGACTGATGCCCTCTAGAAAAGCCTATAGCCTGAGATTAGCCACTCTGAGATGCAACACCAATGGAAGGTGCACTACCAAACTAAACTCCTACCTGACCACCTAAAACCAAAGCTAATTTCTCCTCAACAATACGAGCCTTATCCACAACTACCTCCATGGTCTTCGGCTCAAATACCTAAACTCCACCACTGATCTGGGTATTTAAGCCCCTAATGAAATGCTGGACCAACATACCCTCATCATCACCTATGCCTGCAAACTATTTGAGCTCGAAGAAGTGACGCTCAAACTGTTCCACTAACATATCCATCTATCGTAGGGCATGGAACTCATCTCCACAGTGCTGACGCCAATGATCAGAAAGGAATCGATCTCTGAACCACTCTAGGAACAACTCCCAAGATATAGTGTCAATATCCAAATGGAGCTTCTGCTCCTCTAACCTCCACCAGGTAGAATCTTGGAAAATCCCTCAAATGCATGATTGCACACCTAGCTTTGGTGTTGCTACCATACAAATGCATAGAAAAACACCTATTCAAATCAAACAACCATGTCGCAGCCTTTGATCCACTACCCAAACCATCAAAAGTGGGTGGACAAGCTCTAAGAAGATCTCTCATGTGAGTAGCCATGATTGCCTCAGATGGAGCTGGAACCTGATCTCTCTCTCCTATGACCTCCTGATCCCTATCCTGCCTAGGGCCCATATGAGCAAGAGTCTCCTCAAGCAAGCGACACAACTAAGCGTCCCCAATCCCTGGTGGATCCTGATGCTGAATACCAACCTCTGGCACAAACTGAGAAGCCTGATGCTCCTCATGATCAGAAACATGGGGAACAATGGGAGGTGTATCCTGCTAATTACCTCCTCGATCGCCTACATGGCCACGACCTCTACTCCGACCTTGCCTAGGTGGCATGATCCTGTGAAGATACACACAACATAAGACAAGATACACAAATAAAAACTCTATGCAGCTAACAACTTAATGGGTCCACATTTTCCTAGAGTGCCTAGTGTTTAAACTTGGGCTCTGATACCATGTGTAACGCCCTGCCACACAACCCTAGGGGAAATTGCAATTTACAACACAAATGAACTAATTTTTTTTTAATTAAGTATAATTAACAAGCAAGTTCACTACATAATTGCCAACAACCCCTAAGGTTACGAGACTAAGTTTACTTAGAAACCCAAAAAGAAACATGAATTAAAACCATAACATTAATTACTTTAAGAAATAAGAATGCATACATTCCATACAAGATAAAATACATCCAAGGATAAGAGATACCACTTGATTATAGATAACAATAAATTTACAATAAGATTACAACACTCATTCTTTGAATGAGATAATCCTATAAGCACGATTACATCTTACAACTTCCACCTCGATAACAAATGAGGGGTAATAAAAATACAATAATTACTGAAAGAATAAAGCATGAGAAGAAACTGGATCCCACGAGCTCTCCAACTGGAAATCTCATCCACACGAACAAGAAGAAGACCCAACGGATTAAGGTGCATGTTCCACCTAACCATGTGATACCTGAAGGCTCACCCCCTGTGCTAGGAGATAGTAACAAGGAATCCAACACAAGACCATCTACCTCTAGACACAGGCTAATACACAACTAAACTGAAAAAAATACAAATACCATAACACCCAACACAATGGTTACAATGCTTCTAGAGAACAATGATCATTTATGCAGTCCAACAAACTAACTTCTGGTTGACATAGAGAGAGTGTCAGGAATCATTTTCTATGAGTTACCTTGGCTCAATTGTCCTAGGTTACCAGACCCCCATCTTGGGTTACCTTGGCTCAACTCTACCAGCCGTCGGACCCTCATACAAACTGTGCTTCTCGTCTCGTCTCAAACCTTAAAAGAAAATGAGTCATGAGAGATGCTTTAATTATCTTAATTAGTTTGAGTGTTTTTCATTAATTCTTTTTGAGTTATCACTTACTTAAACCCTATGTGAGTTACCCTAGCACCCCTTTGTGTGCCGGACCCCCACATAGAGCCACTCTCCTATCGACAACACACATGGTACAAAACCACAATCTAATGGGTAAACTCGATAAGACAACCTCTCCAATCCAAGGAGGAAACACATAAAAAAACCCACTCCAAACACTTAGAGGCTACAAAGCACATAATCCACTCCTTCCAAAGGAGGCACAAACCACAAAACCACTCCTAATCCAAGAAGGGCACAAACCATCCCTGTTCGTGAAAACTGGGTGAAAGAACATGTTACTTCCATATGCGCTACCCAAAACAAGCCAAAGGTTGGCAACATTTTACGACAACCCACACCAATAACTAAAAAGCCCCATCTGGAAGACTTACATAAACAAATGACTCAATTTCCCAACATCGAGAATGAACGAAAACATCATTTAGAAAGCATTTCTGGCAACTCAATAAACTAATGTTAGGGTTTCCTAAACCCAAGCCAAGCATTGGTATAGTACATGAAATCAATTAAATAATTAGCATTATTCGTTCATACTCAAGTAAATCAACCCGCATTGGCAATATTAAGGAATTTAAAATGTAACCATTTAATTCCATTTTCCTCAATTATACATAATATTCAAAATAAAATTTTAAATAAAGTCATTTGATTATAAAATCAAATTTTAAAATAAATCATTTGATTATTAAAAATCAACTTTTAAAATAAAACATTTCATTATCTAAAATCCACTTTTTGCCTCTATTAATGTGATAATAATCATCTTGAAATAATCTATATTTAAATATAATCATACATTAAATATACATATAAACGTATATACTTAATGTATACACACACACATATATATGTTAAATATATAATAATTGTTTAAATATATTAATATTTTTAAATCAACCAATTAGAACTCCACATTCCAAATTATTTAAAAATATATAATATATACATTATATATATATACACAATATATACACATATTATATATACGCATGTTATATATATAATATATGGGCATGTGCAGGATCATGGTATGCCAAAAAGTGGCAATGGAGGAAAAAATACGTGTTTCTACGACTCAAAAACGCGAAAATGGTGAGTTGACTTTTTGGAGCTGGGGTGACTACCGAGGCAGAGGGAAAACTTAGTTTTAGGAATCGGATATCCGATATCGGATATCCGATTTGGATCGGATATCCGATTTTGTTCAGTGTATAAACAAATCTCATTCCGACCCAAGCAAAAGGCTAAATCTCATTCTGACACAAGCAAAAGGAATCGGATATCCGATCCAAATCGGATATCCGATTTTGGTCAACTGTATATATAAAAAAAAGCCGCGACCAAAACTCATTCATTTTTATTTTCGGCTCATCGGCGGGGGGCGCATAGTGGAGAGCGAAATCCGATATCCGATTTGGAATCCACCTCTATCAGGTAAAATTTTTAATTTTTAATCAAATTTTCAATTAGATTTGTTTATTTTTAATTGATTTTTTTCAAAATATTGTTTTTTGGTAGAAAAAACTAGGGTTTTTTGGTAGATTTGCAAAAAAACATAAAAAATTGAAGAAAAATAGTAAGAAACTACTTTTTTTTAAAATGTAATGGCATTTCCATAGCATACAAACATTGAGAGCAAATAAAATACAGAGTTCAATCCATGAATTATAGAAAATAGATTTTTGTTGGTTATATTCATATCGCTGATTACATTGCACAAAACATACTACAACTGCATAAATATCAAATGGTGACAGCTTGTCGATGCTACCACATTTTTCATACATGTCTACCAAAGCATTTTATCAAACAGCTCACTACCTTGTCAAGTATAGCTAAACCCTAAAACAGACCGCTTTATGAACAAGCTATGGATGCTTGAAAAGATCTTAATAAAGCATAATGGTAGTTAATAGCATAGAAAGGCAAGGATCCTGCTTCTTTAAGGGGTCGTCTCAAAGAAATGTGGTTCATAGATGGAATGCCATGACAATCCATAGCAATTTGGTTTGTCATGGCATCTCGCTATGGCATTCCATCACCATGAGACCACACATTTCTTTCAAGCATTTTTCTGCCAGTTCACTACCTTTCTATGCTACCACATTCTTCATGGGCTACGGTCTACTAAAGCATTTATCAAACAAATAACGCCATGCCATGGGTAAAAGCCCAAAACAAGTGCTTTAAAACAAAGTTTTGATGCTTGGAAAAATCTACCAAAGCATAATAGTAAGCAATAACATAGACAAGGTAGTGAATTTTTTGAAAATTTTCCTAAAAGAAATGTTGTCTCACGGTGATGGAATTCCATGAAAATCCATAGCACTTTGCTTGTCATAGCATTCGTCATGGCATTCCATCACCATGAGACTACATTTCTTGAGACATTTTTCAAGCAATTCAACGCCTTTGTCTATGCTACCACATTTTCATACATGTCTACCAGCCATTTTATCAAACAGCTTCACTACCTTGCTGCTAGCTAAAACCCTAAACAGACCTCGCTTTATGAAAAGCTATGGATGCTTGGAAAAGATCTATCAAAGCATAATAGTAAGCAAATAAGCCATGGTCTGCTGGTTTTTCTTTTGTGCTTAAAATCACTAATGAACATCCATCCTTAACACGTTTTTGTATAACCCTTCATGATTATCGAATATCGAATAGTTGGTATGAAGGTACCCCTTCATAGGCTCGTATTGGTCAATCATATAAGTCATGCCTCAAAACAACTATCAATCATTTAAAAAGAAAAAAATAATATTCATTACTTGATAAACATTCATGTCAAACTCCTCATAATATTGAGACAGAAGTAACTACTGTAAACATAACTCTAGATATAAATTTAGGCCATATGAGATAGGAAATTTTCATAGTTGTTTGATTCCTTCATGTGATCATGTTGCAATTGTTAAACAAGAATATGATTCAATCCTCCAATTAGTCATATTCAAACAATTAAACCTTTACCACCACCAAACTTTAGCATGGATTTTGATAAAATTTTGAATGTTTGCAATGGATTTTGACTCTAAAATAGAGTTTTTATGTATTTGGATTAAAAATTAGAAAATTTTATAGATTTTGTTATAAACTAGGTATTTTATAATATTTTCATTTATATTGTCTAATTCTAATTAGATTGATTTGTTTTATATTGAATCAGCATTATGGCTTCACGAATGCATGAAAATGCACCCAATTCCACCACCTCCACTCACCTCCACCTCCCTCCACCTCCACCTCCACCTCCACCTCCTCCCCCTCCACCTCCACCACCTCCACCACCACCACCTCCACCACCTCCACAGCCATCAATTCAAGAATTAATTTATGAAAAATTGCAACAATTAAAGGGCATTTCTGAAGTTTATACGAGAGTCCCTCGATTATCTTCGATGTCAAACACAATGAATGAAATAATTAAAATATAGAAACCTCTCCTCGCAACATAATGCCTTTCATTCGTAGAGAAAACATGAGAGAATATTATGCATGTGGATTGTCCTATGATGATGGAAAGATCTTGGATAACCAAAGCTCCAAATAGCCTCTTTATTTGTTAAATCAGACTAGTTTTCCAGCTTAATGTTAATAAAACAAAGTCTTCTATAAAATGTGGCACCATAGAGACATTGTAGAAAATTTTGGGATCATGGTGTATGGTTTTGAAAACCACCCAACAACAATTTGATGTACCCATTTTACTTTATAAAAATTATATGCTGAGTTTGTGTTATAGGGCATCATGTCAATTACTTTGACATTAGACCTTCCAGTATGCTAGGAGGTATGCCCTGTGATAGAGAAGGCTAGAGTAATACTCCTGCCCACATGTTCTCCCTCCCTTCACCTGTGAGATACCATCCAGATATTATGCAAGATGCGGCCACACAAACTATCCAGGCTATTCACTCTTTGAATGGCCTTTTGGTTTCACATGCTTCTACAGTAGCTCAACCACATTCTGGTGATGTTGGTGATGGTTCTAGTGTTGTTGTGTCATCCTCATCAGGTTCACATATTTGTGTACTGCTATACTTGCTCCATGTAAGCCAAATATGCTTGGTCCTCTTGTAGAGCTTCCGCCGAAAGATCCCCTAGACACTTCTCGACATGACTTCCTAATGATGTGGATATTATAGGACCCATAGGGAGTGAGCACACCATACAAAAGTCTCCGGCTAGAGAGGGGACACATTGACTCTGACACGTAAAATTTAAGTTGTGAATTTATAACTCTGCATTTATTTTAAAATGAATATTAATAAGAGATAGTATAATGTACTAACATTTCATTTACATGGTCTATTTTAATGTACTGGATGTCCTGAGATGAGTTTCGACAAATGTGACGATAGCACCTTGAGGGCCATTTCATTTCCATTCGACACTCCATTAATAGCATATATTTTGCACTCATTCATTTACATTTATTTATAGTATAATTTCTTTTGTCCTTTGAATTGTCATTAAAATGAAATTATATAATAACTTATATGTTTATCTTCTTTTCCTCTTGTAGGAAATACCTTCTGCGAGCGAGGTGCAACCTTGTTCAGACTATGGAAGTGTAATGTTGGATAAGGGCAAGGTAATTGAACTCAAATTTGATTGAATTAAGAATTTTAAGATCTTATATTGATTATACATACATCGACATAGATTGGTAGTTTCATATGTACTTGTCATTTTTATGTGCAGGGTATTATGAGCTATACGTCCTTGTTGACAAGGGCCACAACACCCGAAGCAGTACGTATTGGAACCCCTGAAGGAGTAGGTGTTGAAGCAGTTCAAGGAGGAGGTGTTGAAACACCTAAAGAAGTATGTGTTCATTTTATTTTGTGTTTGGTATTTATATGTTCCTATTACTGACAATTGTATGCTAACTTGGATCAGTTTTATGTTTTTGTTCACCTATATAGATTGAAATTACAAAAGATGGTTTGGTCGGTTCTTTGAGAGGGGCATATTCTAGAACTCCTGACCCTTTGAAGAGACGGATATTTCAGGTAATCAAGATTACAATTTTAGAGTTCAATTATAATTTAATGTATATTGATTTTGATGTTAATTATTCGATTTTAAATTATATAGTATAAGTAATCTCAATTGTGGTTTGACTTTTTCTTGTGCAGCTACCTTCAGAGGCAACGAGTGCTTCAAAGAGGCTCCATTTTGATGATCCACCAGTAGTTTAGAATGAGATAGACATTTTGGCATGTAAATATTGAATAGTTACCGAGATGGCATATGCCACATATTGTAAAATTTTGTTTGAGTTGGCGTTGATGCCATTTTTGTATATGGACATACACTTGATTATTGGATAATTTCATATATAGAAGTTGACAATCGAAATTTAATTGCCTCCTCATGTGCATAATTAAAGTCTTTGAAATTTTAATCAAGTGAGCAATGGTTAAATATCTTGATGTACAATAGCATAAAAAGAATGGTTATATTATGTAGTTTATTCATATTGCTGATTACATTGCATTGCACATCTTTCAAACTCAAAGCATTTCCAGCCACTTAAACTATTATTGATGAAATAAACACTATGCACCTTAGACATATGTAATACACACTGGTATATTATTTACATTGCATCTAAATCAAGGTATGCAAACTACACAAAATACTCCACACCAATCCAATCAATAAACTTTAGTTTTCACTTTACAAATAACAATGTATTTGTAACAAAACTATGCCCTAGACAATACAAAATAGGAACAACAATACCTTTAGAGAGCCTTTTCCCTAGCAAAAGGATATACATAAGATTAGACAATAAACTTACATGTGTGCTCAATACCAAAACATAATGAGAGTATGAAAAATTGAACAAGATTGAAATGATAGACTTTGAATCAAATTTGATAGCCATACATAATGCAACCACAAATCAACCTTAACAAATGCAAAGACAATAAACACTCAACTAATTTTTAGATAAATACAATGCAACTTAATCAATGAAGATTGACTTATCTATAGAAACTAAAACCACAAGTCTATTGCCTAAAACCCATCCTTTGCAGCCACAATACAACCAACTCTTTGAAAGTTTCTTTGAGCCCTAAGCTGGTTGTGTTAAAAATGATTTGTTGCTTATATTTAATAAAAATATTTAGGTCATAATGAACTTGGTAAGCCTTTTCAAATGAAATTATCAAACCACTAACCATTATGTTGAAATTTCATCATTACCTTTTAGATATGCAACAACTTATTATGTCGGTGTTTTTTCTCAAAGTCACTAGCCAAACAAAAAAATGATATATGTCAATCCTCCCTATTTACTTTTATGAAAGTGGTCTAACTTCATAATGAACAAGAATCCTAGTGAAATCCTTGTGTTAATTTGAAAGTCAAATATATCAAGTATTGAAGTATAAACCAAAAAAATGCAAAAGACCATTACATGATCTAAACCCCAATTATATCAAGTATTGTTGCCTCAATAAGTATTGCTGCCTCCATGACTTATCAATACCAAACTCACCTAGAAATAGAGAAATGTATATTTCATTGCAACCAACCAAATAACAATAAACCTTCAATAAATGCCACAAATGTATATATAGTGTATTACCTAAAAATGTGCCAAGTTGAAAATTCAACAAAAAACAAAATTGTCTCATTATTTGAATGCATGCCACCTATGATCATCCCTTGAAATCAATGCCAAAATCAATGTCAACAAACTTTTCCTTTGGAATTGATGTCAAACAACGTATATGATCACCAATGTCAAAGAATGCAAAAATATGAACCTGTAGCAATAAACCAATATACAACAAGAAACTGATAAATAAAGAAAAACTTATTTTTGTACAATGTAGTGTCAATCTCAACTATAAATATCAACTTTTCTCCCCCTTTTGAAAATAATTCCAAAGGTCAAAGGAGTGGGTAAGCATCAAAAATCACCAAAATGTACCATGATACCATTGTCCTCATCTATCAAACTAACAACAAGATGTCAAAAACTAAAGCAATATTAGATATAAATATATGCAAATACCAAGTTGTCAAGTGAAACATCAAACTGAACTATCAAAAGAAGTAGAGTATCATATCCATCGAGAAATAAAAGATGAAGTGTCATGCCAACTACCATTGAATCCATAATAACATGAAAAGAGATCACAAACAGAAATAGTGATGAAGCTTGTTTGTCACTTCTCACATTAATACATCATACATACACAATAAACATATCAGCTAAAAATATCAAGAATAAAGAATATGCTAAGAAGCTCCCCTTGAAACCAAAACCTACTGCAACCTTCCACTGTAAAGACCTTAACATTTTACTATTTTCCTGCAAAAGCATTCACAAAACATTTCCATGAAAGTCTTGCCATACAACTATGTCACAAATGCATTGTTCCTCCACAATAACCACACCATACCATTCTACAATTGTACTAGTAGGTACAAATGACACTTTCAAACCATTCCACTTACAAAGGAACATAGATCAATGAAAAATTAGTGCATAATGTGCATATTCGAGCAAAATAACAATCATCTTATAAGCCACTAGCCTAGATGTTACACAAGAAAGCGTAGAATAATAATACTAAAAAATGATAAGTGAACACAAATTTCCTTGCTTCAAAGAAAAACCATTGTAACATCACTGTGGTAATAAGCTTACCAATCAACCATCATTCAGCATTTGCATGACAACAAGCTTGATCTGCTACACATAACACCTAGATTAGCATCACACTCTCATCTTGTTGTACGTTTACGCCAGGGATGGTCCTCTTTTGCACCCAAATACGCCGAATCACTCCGAGCTACATTGGACCGGCGATTTCCCTTAAGAGTCCAAAGTGCTAAAAGGCAGCAATATTTGAGGGCTATTTCTGAGACCGTGGCATACGACACCGGGCCGGCTAATGCGGATCGTTAGACCATCTACGAAAACCTCTCTGGCTTTGCTATCTCTCGGAGGCGCTTCCAATGGTGATGACTTTTCAAATGAGGGAAAAGTTGCTGTGATGTAAAGCAGCGGTAAAGTTGCAAAGCGGTGCAACTTCATCTCCGCGAGTCTTACAACTAAACTGACCGTCTAACATGTCCATATGGGTACGCTTTACACCAGGAATGGTCCTATTTTGCACCCAAATACTTAATCACTCCGGAAATACATTGACCGACGATTTCTTTAAGAGTCCAAAGTGCCAAAAGGCAGCAACATTTGAGGGCTATTTCCTCGCAGACCGCGGGGCATACGACACCACGAGGCTACGCGGATCATGTTGGGGACCATCTACTGTCCTCTCCCCGCTTTTTTCTATCCTCGAGGCATTTCCAATGGTGATGACTTTCGTGATGAGGAAAAGTTGCCGATGTAAGCAGTAAAGTTGCAAAGTGGTGCACCTCATTCTCGCGAACTCCTACAAACCAAATGGACCGCTCCAACACGCCCCAGAGCGGGTACGCGACGCCTGTGGATGGTCCCTTTTGCACCCAAATACTAATCACTCCGAGCTACATTGACCGGGCTAGCGATTTCCTTAAGAGTCCAAAGTGCTAAAAAGACAACAATATTTGAAGGGCTATTTCTGAGACCGCGGGGCATAGAGACTCTGGCCGGAGGCTATGTGGATCATGTTGGGACCATCTACGTAAAACCCTCTCGGTTTTGCTATCTCTCGAGGCTTTCCAATGGTGTGATGACTTTTCTCGTGACGAGGGAAAAGTTGTCGATGCAAGCAGCGGTAAAGTTGCAAAGTGGTGCAACTTTCATTCTCGCACCCTACAACCAAACGGACCGTTGCAACACGCCAGCGCTTAATGCTAATGCCGGATGGTCCTTCTTTTGCACCCAAATACTAATCACCCGGAGCTACATCGACCTGGGCTGATTTCTTTATGAGTCCAAAGCGCTAAAAGGGCAAAGAATATTTGAGGGCTATTTCTGAGACCGGCATGCTACAGACTACGCAGGCTACGCGGATCGCGGTTGGGGACCATCTAATAAAACCTCTGCGCTTTTGCTATCCCTCGGCTGGCATTTTCTAATGGTGATGACTTTTCGTGATGAGGGAAAAGTTGCTGATGTGGCGCAAAGCTGTAAAGTGGTGCAACTTTCATTCTGCAACTCCTACAAACTAAATGGACTGGTTCCAACATGTCCGTGATGGGCAATGCCACGTGGATGGTCCTCTCTTTGCACCCAAATACCGAATCACTCGGCCAAGCATTGGACCTACATTTCCCTTTAAGAGTCCAAAGTGCTAAAAGGTGCAATATTTGAAGGCTATTTCGAGACCGTGGGGCATGACACCGGGCCGAGGCTATGTGATCGTGGTTAGACCATCTATGAAAAAACCTCTCTCTCGGCTTTGCTATCCTCGGAGGCTTCCAATGGTGTGATGACTTTTCAAATGAGGGAAAAGCTGTCGATGCAAGTAGTGTAAAGTTGCAAAGTGGTGCAACTTTCATTCCTCAAGAACTCCTACAACCAAAACTGACTGCTCCAACACATTGTGCACCTAATGCTTACTGTGGATGGTCCCTTCTTTAAAAATCTGTTCCAACACAATCACTCGAGCTACATTGGACCGGGCGATTTCCTTTTTAAGAGTCCAAAGTGCCAAAAGGCAACAATATTTGAAGGGCTATTTCTGGAGACCGGGTGGGCATACAGACATCTGGCTTCTGAGGCTACGTTGGATCGTGTTGGGACCATCTACAAGAGTTAAAGAGGTTTGAATAACATTATATCTTGCAGTTTAAACTTCTTTCCCTATAACTTTAGGAACCCTTGGTAAATTTAATACCTTGACTAGATGACTAAGATAATATTATAACCTAATTTTTAATGATTTGTGTTTTCTAATACATTTAGATAGCATCAAGGGATATTCTATTACCAAATTATAACATGTATGGCGCACTCTTCATGTGGACAAGAGCATAGTAGATGTCAAAGTTATATATGAACTTAATGAATGTAATTTATTATATATAAATAGGAGATATTACAAAACCTGGTTCAAACGAGCATACCAGTAGGAAAGAACCAGGAAGAAAACCTCTGGTTGTAGCTTGATTAATTACAATAAGTTACTATTGAAATGTCTCACTACACAATTATGCCCTTCTTACATTGTTTCCTTACACATTTTCAAAATTGAAATTTTACAAAATTTTCCTATTGGAGGTATTCAAGGCACAGTCTTCCACAAGAGTAGTACGTTCACGTTTTGGACTGACAAGCACCTGTACAAACCATCAAGCTAGCAGTTAAAATACATACAATAGAAAAAATGCTTAGAATAACTAATCTATATTATTGTAATCTTTTACATACCTCTCTGAAAGGATCGAAGTTGGCTATTGTATCAGCAAGTCCATGATCAATAGTGCCAAAAATATCGCAAAACTTGTCAAATGAGAAATCTATATAGTCACAATAGAAAAGATGGTTACACTAACAATTCTATATTAATCTAAACAACCTGAATGATGATGAATTGGTAATGCAAACTATAAAAAATGCTTAGAATAACCAATCTATATTACTGTAATCTTTCGCATACCTCTCCGAAAGGATCGGGCCGCTATTGTAGCAGCAAGTCCATGATCAATCGTACAAAAATATCTAAAATTTGTCAAATGAGAAATCTATATAGTCACAATAGAAAAAGATGGTTACACTAACAAATCTATATTTACCTAACAACTCCTGAATGATGATGAATTGGTAATGCAAACTATAAAATGCTTAGAATAACCAATCTATATTATCAGAATCTTTTCGTGATAATTCTCAAAGGATCAAGTCAAGCATTGTAGCAGCAAGTCCATGATCAATCGTGCCAAAAATATCCCAAAATTTGTCAAATGAGAAATCTATATCATCACAATAGAAAAGATGGTTAGACTGACAAATCTATATTAAATTATAATGAACTTAACTATAATGAACCTAAGCATTTTACCTTCCATTCTTGAAAATGCTATTCAAGTGTGCCTAAAGGGTCATCTCTTTGCTTAAGAGTATCCAATATTGCTTCATGATCAGCATTAGTAAGTGTCCATAGTTTTTTTGTCTTTGGTCTAGCATGATGCCCGAACAACATAACATTTGTTGCTATAACAAGGTGCGAATACATGAGAATGGTTTTGTGTTTCTCATAGTCTTCAAATGTAGGTATGCCATTCTTTCTAACCATATATGTTCACAACCAAGTTCCTGCAACCACAACTGAACCTGTAGGAAACATGAACCCATCATCATCTTCCATCGGTTGTGTTAGCTTATGCTTTACCTACACACATCGAGCCAACCAATAGTCTAATCTCTCTTCATTCCCCTATGGTGCAACAACTGCAAAACATGTCCTAGTTGTAGTAGATCCAAAGTTGGTCGTGAATCAACTCAACTTTTCCATTATGTCATTTCATGGATATTTTGAGATAATGGAGTTAGATAATTGAACCTATGTATCCACTCCACTTACTCTGACTCGCATTGATCCCACTTCGCACTTAATACAACTCCTACAAAACAAGCCAAATTCGTGGTCCAAAATGGTCCATGTGCTTGCATCTCGAAAGCTCAAATGAATGCATCTTTGAAGAATCTTTGATTGTATGACAATCCACCTACCTCCCACTGTGACTCTCCTAACCAACTAAAAGAATTTAAGCACTGCTGGAATCAAGTGTCCTCCCCTCGGTGGACAATGCCGAACTACACCAATCAACAATAGAACGCGGCATCACTAACAAATTTTTCTCCCCGAATCTTCAATTGCTCCTTAACTAAAGCTCTCTTTACACATGCACCTACTCCATCATGCTCCCCTTTCCCATGCCCAGCTTCAAAAAAACTCCAAATATGAGGTACACCCTCTCTACATGCATTCTACTCAACCAATAAAACATACAAGCATTCTTGAATTGACCTGTTCAGTTATCTGACCAAATGAGATGTCGGCCTAGTGTTATATCATGCTCCTGCAAGAACTCAAAAAAATTCTCAAAATAATGTTGGACATACTCGGATGAGTGAGATCTATCATCACTCATATAAAAATGATACTCTCTTATTATCTTTCGATCCTCCTCTGTACTATCATGTGCATGTCTAAATGTTATGTGGACAAATATAGCAATTTGAATGGAATTGTAATACTGAGATTGCACCTCATTTTGTGGTTGCAATGTGTAGTTTTCTGCAAAAATCAACCACTAATATAATAGTGCCAATCGGAAAAGAGTCCTTACATAGTCTAAATTGTTGATCCAACCACTGAGACCTATGACTATGCCTTGCATATTTGTAGAAGAGATTGTCTTTAAAATCTGAAATAAAATCAGCAACACTACATTCTTTTGAAACCAACTCACATCTAGAACCTTCACCTCCACTCTGCAAAGGATATTTGACTGTCTCATATCTCTTTTTCTGAACAAGTTTCTTTCCAAATTCATGTTCGGAACCCTCATGAAAATATTGAACAAACTTGGACAAGCCACCACATTGTGAGCACTTTGCATTTAAACAATCATTTCTATAGAAAAAACAACCATCATCTCTAGAACATAAAAAAAGATCTAACAAGTCCCTTTATGATTTCGGAAGATGCATTGCACTGCACTCCTGCAACATTTCATTAGTATGCAAAATAGAATGGATATAGCATAATAGTTCATGGTACATTGAAAACTCCACATGGTATTTGCAACAACAAGTATTACAAATTTTAAGAGGCATACAATAAAATGGTTTCAAACCTTCAAAGTCCTTATATTTCCAATATTTGACGTGTTTCAATAAAATTTTTGAACAACATTGTTTGGCTTGATTCCAAGAAAATGTTTAGGATGTGGTGTACTACCTTGATTTCCAATTTTAACTCTTTTTAAAACATCCTTTGCATTGGGTGATACTCTAGAGTTATCATGCCAAAATTGTTGAACTGTTTGTTTTACATTATTAGTTAGCTTCTTATCAACACGTGGAAGCCTCCCAGAAAAAGCCCATGTATCACTTTGAAGAGGATCATCTATTCTTTCTCTTCTTGCAAGTGCTCTATCCAAAGTTTTACAACTTATGTCAAAATCAATACAAGTTTGTCTCAACAAGCGAGCCTTTTTAAATTGATGGCTTACTAAGGCGGTTGTAATCACTCTCCGAGCAGCTCTCTTATCTTTTTTCTTGTTAGTTTTTCCAATAGACTTGAGAGCATTAAAAAGATTTTTGACAATACTATTATTTTTTTTTTCGGTCTTCTTGTGCACATGAATCTTCAATTTGGCAAGCAAAGGTCTCATCTTTTGCATCTTTAACAATTGTACAAAAAGTTGGCATTGCTCTGTCAATGTCTTATAGCTAAAATATTGCATGAAAAGTCTACTAGCCCACCACCGAATGGTTCGTGTTGACCTCTTGCCTTCAAAATTGTTTATAATGTTCTCATCAATTTCAATTAACCATTTAGGGGTTTTTGAAGGTCTTGAGTTTGAAATATGTCTTTCTTCCACACAAGGTTCTTCATTTCTCATGTAATTTGGTGAAACATAATTTACACTTAGATCAATATTATGTTGAACATCTTCATTTCCAACATTTTCACCTTCAAGTTGAATAATTTCATTCCTAATTTCAGTACCATATTCAACATCTTCGAAACCAACATTTTGACCTTGAACATTTTCATTATCAATTTCAATAATTTCATTCCCAACATTTTCAGCTTGAATATTTTGAGTATCAATTTTAACATTTTCATTCTCAATTTCAGCATCATGTTCAACATTTTCACCTTTTACATATTCAATTTCCTCTTCACTAGAAAGATCAAAGGACTCAGATTCACCAATATTTAAAATACCTTGTCTCTCTTCCTGTATTCCCTCTTTATCTTTTTCTCTATATGCTTCAATTTGTTCTTTTGTAAGGTTTCTCTTACGTTTATGCTTTCAACGACTGCTGCTCCCCATTATACCTTATAAAAGATGCTGAAAAGGGATAGTTTATGACAAATTTGAGTGGAAGATGCTCCAAAAAGTTGATCTTTGTCCCTTCCTCTCTGAAACCGCGCGTTTGTCGCCTGCAAAGCCTGCAAAATGAATGTAGGGTCCGTTGGAATGTGAAAAAGGGGCCATATGGGGTTTTTCTATGGCCCACAAATTGGATATCCGAATAAATCTGATATCCGATATGCAGAACTCTGAAAATAAAACATTTTTTATTGCTCCCAATGGGACAATTTTCGTGCTTCAAAATAGATATTCGATTCAAATCGGATATCCGATTTTTTATGCATAACTTTACAATAACTAGGTGGAGGTTGGGCAAGAGAGAGTGGGTGGAAGGGAGAAAGGGTGAGGGGAGAAGTGGGGAGGGAGACGCGAGGGGGGAAGTGAGGGGGAGGAAAGTCATCGACAAACCTCCGGATCGACGTCAAGATCGGATCAGATCGGATCATCCGACAGATCTGCGGCAGATCAGATCCGGCAAAAAAATCGAACAGGCGATCATCGGATCGGCATCGATCCGTCGAACCGTTTATCGCGCCAAAACAAATCGATGCCGGATCCATCTGCCGGATCATTTCACTTCCCGTTTCATCGAGATCATCCGTGCATGCGCAAAATCAACGATCAGATCGATAAATCCGGCGGATCTCGACATCCGTCAATCCATTCAGATCTTTTCAGGATCCATTCGTCAGATCGGATCAGGTCAGATCGATCAGGATCGATCGGATCAGATCAGGCACGCCGATCAATCCGTGCCGACCTTGCCGGATCAGACGATCAAAATCCGCATCTGCGTGCACATCATTTTGCTTTAAATCGACAGATCAGACCATTTTTCGATCCATTTTCCAATCCGTTGCGGGAATCCGGTGCCGGATCAGAACGCTCAAAGTCGACGCCGGATCAATCATCAAAGACCGGATCAGTCGATCACGCAGATCATCGAGAAGGAAGAGGCGTCGAAAAGAAAGTCAATCGGAGAGGAAGGCGTCAGAGATCGAAAGAGTCAATCGGGAAGAGAAAAGTCACGAAAAGAGCAGGAAAGATCAAAGAAAGGGAAGAGATATAAATAATACCATCGAGGTAACCGCTTTTTTTTCTATATAAACCAAATTGTATATTATAAACTAAATATATTAAAATAAACTATAAACTACAAATGAGATATATTGCATATGTTATAAAGTCTTGACATTTTTTAAAATGCTATGTTAACAGATCGGATATCCGATTCAAATCGGATATCCAATTTAAATCCGATATCCGATATGTCTGACACAAAATTCATTACCTAGGGAATAGGCTCGGGTGTGCTTTGGTATTTGGTTAGGAGATGCCAATCCTAAAAAGTCAACACAAAAAGCATGTTTAACAGCTTACCTTGTCTTTATGGACTTCGCCCATGTGGCTGACAACTTTATTTTTAGCCAAAATTGATAAAATGAAAAGGGTTTGTAGAGGAGATTCTCAGCTTTTGCCAATATAAATTATGTTTTATTTTTGAATTTAATAGATTATTAGTATTTATTTTCTACTAAATTATGACAAAGTCTTGATTGATGGTGATTGTAAAACATTTATAGCTTTCAAGCGGTATCATATTTTTTGAATCTAAAACATCGTCACATTCTATGCTTTGCATACTATAGGATTAAAAAAATTGAATTTCATGAAATTTTGACGGGTTAAGGTAATTGAGACATCTGAGGATTTTATATTTTTTAAAAGTTGTAATAAAAATTCATAATTAATTATTTACATGGAAAAAATTACAAAAAAATATCGTCACATCCCAGGACATGAGTCACTCTACTTACATCTAAAATCTCATAAAAAATATTATCATTTTTATTATGGTTAGGGTAGTCGAGGCAGACACCTACTTCTTAATTTTCACGAAATTTAAGTATCTTGCATTGAAATTTTAAATTTTCACCAAATAGATTTGTTTTTAAACAAATAAACCTAGTAGTTTAGAAACTAAATTCAATTTCCCACAAGAATCTATTCTTACATGTTTTTGAAATAATATAGATGCTTATTCAAATTTGTTACACATCCAAGTTGCCTAACTCTGGTGATGCGAGATTTTTCATTGCCACTTAAGGGCTTGTTAGCATACCATGATCTGCACATACCCACTACCTAAATTCAAGCCATACTAACCCTAATCTAACAATGAAGCATAAATGACAATAGAAATCACAATAATAAAGTTAGAAACAATTATTTAATTATAGAGGAAGGTAAATGATAATTAAATAAATAAGATTTATTTAAAATTATAAAAGGAGATAATGAATAATTATATAATTAAAATAATTACTTAATTATAGAAGAAAGAGAGGGAATAATGAAAATGAATAATTAAATAAATAATAATTTATTTAATTATAGAGGAAAAGAGATAATTAGTGATGCAATTTAAATAAATTGACATTTATTTAAATTAATCAAAAGAGGAATAAAGAATAGTGAATTAATTAAATAATTAATAATTATTTAATTAATAGAACATGAGCTTAGGAAATAATTAAATAATTAAAATTATTTAATTATGCAAAAAAGAAGATAAATTAGTGGGAAAATGTTGCTTGCAGGCTTGAGACATTTTTTAGTGTCTAAATTTTGCCACTCTTTGATATAATACAATTTTGAGTGTTGTGTCAAAGAGTAATTGTAAATTTTTGGTTTAGGACCTGCCCTAATATGCCCCAGTTAATGAGGGATAGGATGATGCCCCCTCGAGAAATTTGACATTTTTTTTGAAAAGTTAAAAAAAATGGGCAAATTTACCATCAAGTCAATTGGATAGACATGAATGTGAGGACCGACGAAAGAAATGTTCGCTAGAATAAAATGTTAATAAGAAGTGAAGAATGGTTAGATGAGATTAAATGGGATAAAATTTTGTTGATAGATGTTAAGATTTTATTTTATTGCACGGTTATCATTATAGAGCTTTCATTATGGCAATGGATTTAAAGAACACCAAGGTATGACATAGACCAAAGCGTGATATATGCTATCCCTTACAAAATAGACACACAACAGACAAGGAGTGTCATGACGCAAACTAGTAATTATAGAACCTTGTTGGAATATGTGAGGAAGAAACCACAAACCATGTTAGTCTTGATGCAAGAAAGCATTAGATGACCTTCCACTCACATAGGATATTTTGATTATGCCAAATGGAACCCTAATCACACATAAGGTACCTAGTTGCCTTAGTCATATTGCCAAGACAAACCACAAACAAAAATCAAAGAGAAAAAGGTCATGATCCATCATCACTTGTGGACTTCCTTGAGGCACATAGTAACATGACTAAATATAATCAAATAAAAAGATAAGAATAACTGAAGCAATGAATCAACAAACATTTAGATCTTCTTGCCAATCAATGAGTGTTTGTATGATAGGATTTTGGATAATGATAGCATCTAGTTTCAAGAAAAGAAGTATATTGTAGAAGACTTGGGATTTGGTTTCGATAATGAAACTTCCTGTATAAGACAAATGATAGGATTGTGTCTAGTTTCAGGAATAATATACCTCGTATAAGATGTTGAGTCTAGTTTTGAGGGCGCAACAACCTATATAGGACAATTGATAGCTGATAGGCTCGAAGTCTGGTTTTAAAAATGAAGCATGTTGTATTAGACCTGGGATCTGGTTTCAATAATGCAACATTCTATATAAGACTATTTGATAGCTAATAAGGATCGTTGATTTTGATTGATAGGTAGGTTGTGATTAGGACATTGATCGGTGAGGATTGGAGACTAGTTGAATAGTTTGTTTGTTGTTTCAAGATTTTTTGAGATCGATTCTTTATGGGATGGTTTTATTTGTGATTGATCAAAGTGTTGACCAAAGCAAGGGACCATTTATTATGAGATAGATAATGATGGAAAACTCCTAATGGACAGACTGAAGCCTCAGGGGCTCATTAATGATGGCCTTAAACCTACATGAAGTCGCAGAGGCAACATAGTTTGACTAACCTTGACCATGGATAATTTATTATGGAATGTGAATTGATGAAAAGACTGTTTATTATGAAAAAAGCTAAGGGACTAACCTAAGCCTTGAGGGCTCATCAATGATAGCCTTGCCTATGTGAAGTCATAGAGGCAACGTAGTTCAACAACTTGGACTGACACAGACACTATTTTTGGAGTTTTGACTTCTTTTTTGAGTTTTTGAATTTTTTGATTATTTTTGGATTCTTGGAATATATGATTTTTTTTGGATTCTTAGGATTATTTGACTATTTTTGTATTTATGAAATGTTTTATTTTTTTGGATTTTTCAATACTTTGAATATTGTCTTACGATACTAGGTGTTGCCACAATAGTGGTTTACACTTTCTGGGAGATCCTGATTTTTGTTGAAATCACATATTTTTAGAAAATATAATGATTTAAGCCTTGAAAAGTTCCATTTAAAGGATTCCAATTGAAAAGGGTTTGATCAAACCACCTTAGACCAAGCTCACTTGGATAGAACCCCGCTAGTTTTAAACCATACCTATAACAAAGTCTCCTTTACACCTATCAAAATGTTGATATAAAAACAACTTTTGATTTTACTTCCTTTTGGGAATGAATTCATTTAATTTCTTTTTGTAAGTATGTAGTCCTTATTATAAGCTTCCAAAAAGTATAATTTTAATTAAATTTAATTTGATTATTATGTATTTATTTTTATTTCAGTGAATGCGAAGTTTTTCTATCAAAATCAAGCCTTTTGTTCCCACATGTGGAAAAATAGCACTATCAAAAAAATTGAAAAATATGAGTGCACCAGATATTGAATTCCTTGATCCAACAAAAAAAGAAAAATCAAATTTTGATACATACAAAAAAAGTTACGCATAATACGGTCCACCTATATCTCAATTGTAATTGGTTTGACTTCGAAACTTGATTAAGGAAAAAATATTCAATAAAACACTATGAAACTAATTAGAAGCACTAGATATTGTAGTTACAAATCTAAATTCGAAAAAATTATAATTTTATCCTTCATGGAAAAAAGGTTATGCGTTATACGGTGAGTATCACTACTTAAAAATGTTGTTTATTGAAAAAAACTTGT
Source organism: Sequoia sempervirens (assembly GCA_007258455.2). Classification (NCBI taxonomy): domain Eukaryota; kingdom Viridiplantae; phylum Streptophyta; class Pinopsida; order Cupressales; family Cupressaceae; genus Sequoia; species Sequoia sempervirens. The sequence continues at coordinate 3,455 of VDFB02344506.1, read as the reverse complement.
TTTTGAAGGAGATGGAAAAAGAAGTGCAATCCAATTCCAAAAATTTTGAAAAAAATATATTTAGAATCTACAGAAAAAATGTCACAAATCACTAGTTTGCATCATCTACAAATTCCTCATGGTTTAGCCGCTATAGGTGCACGAAAGTGACAATTTAGTTAGAAAAAATTATTTTAGTGTCCAGTTTGGCCAAAAATTGTAAACCAGTATTGTGGGATCAACCTACTACATCTAGGATTCCATATGAAACATAAGTCAAGGATTTTCCCCCAGTCGGGTGTAGGACTAGCTTATTATGAATGAAATTGGATAGGTAAAATTTATTATAGATGGATATGGATGACAAGAGATGCTAAACATCAACATTCTTACTCCATGAGAAAGGAGAATTAAGCTTTATTATGAATCAAATTTTATTATGGAATGGGATATGTGTGAGGGATCATGGATGGAAATGGAAAAACTAAACAAAATGATAGTAGACGATGTAGCAAAGACTGACTACACATGGTACATGTTTGCCAGGTTTTCACCATGGTACTTATCCTAAGCACCACCAAAGTGGTTTTCACTATTAAAAGGATTATTTATCTTTACTATTATTTTGTTTTTTCTTATTTTTTTGGTGCCACACAAGACACCTATTTGCTAGGTTTTCATCAGGATGATGATTTTTTTTGCTTTTATTTGTTTTGTTTTTTTAAATTATATTTTTTGGGATTCTTTGAAGACTAAGTATAGTACTTGTGAAGGTGCATTATATTGATGTGATCTAGTAGTAGTTCACCTTTGGGAGTAGCAAGTTGATAAGCTCCAGATCTATATCCTACAGTTTTGATATAAGGACCCAACTAGTTAGGCTCAAACTTTCCAAGGTTCTCTTGATCCATTTGATTCGTCGGATTTTATTTTAAGACCAAGTGACCAATGTCAAAGTGTCTTACTCAAACTCTCTTATTGTAGCTGTGATAGAGATTATTTTGATAAGCTTGTAGATGAACCAATGCATTTTGTCATCTCTCATCTAGTAACTCTAGCTCATGCAAATGGGATATATGGTATTATTCATCATTGACAAACTGTTGCATAGATACTCTCAAGGATGGTAACTCAACCTTAATAGGAAGAATGGCTTTGGATCCAAAGATGAGGAAGTATGGAGTTGCTCCAATAGGAGTACATATACTAGTTCGATAAGCCCATAAAGCTAGATATGACAGTCACGACCACATCATTGATAGTCTTATTTATGATTTTAATAATAGTTTTATTAGATGCCTTGGCTTGACCATTACCCTGGGGGTAATATGGGGTAGCAAAATGATGGTGGATATGGAATTTCTTGCATAGTTCATGAACATCTTGATTCTTGAAAGGACTTGTACCATTGTCTATAATGATAGATTGGGGCACACCATACTAGCATATTATATAATTGAGGATGAATTTGGATACTTGATTTTTGATAATGTGGGTCATGGGGATGGCTTCAATCTATTTTTTAAAGTATTTAGTTGCAATGAGGATGAATTTATGACCATTAGTGGAGGTAGGGTGAATCTTTCCCACAAGGTTGAGTCCCCATTGAGAGAATGGCCATAGTAACATGATTGGATGAAGTTCCTATGTAGGTGCATGCACAAGATCTCCATGTATTTGACAAATTGTTGGCATTTCTTAACAAAGTGAGGCATTGAATGTTCCATAGTAAGCCAATAGTGTCATGTTTGCATGAGCTTGTTAGCTAAGGTAGGACCACTAGAGTGAGCTCCATATATACGATTATTTACTTCATGTCAATCCATTTGTGCTTCATCTAAATTGAGACATCTAAGGACGGTGCTATATAGGCTACAATGATAAAGTGGGTATCACCGATGACATATATTTAGAGGTTTTTCAGTTAAAGGTCAAGTGCATTGGTTGGAGGACAAGTCAATAGGGATGATTTGGTCATGTAGGTAGTTATAAAAGTCTTTGTACCAGGGAGAATCAATACCAACAATTTCACACACAAGCTCAGATTCAGGTATGTCGAATAAAGGGATCGACAGTTGTTCCACCAAGAACTCATGTACTGAGGCATGTAATGTTAGGTATATCCAAGAGAGATCCTATGGTGGCCATTGCGTCAGTTACTTTATTCTAAATTATTGGAACCTAGCTGAAGACAATGACATCAAAATACTACTCGAAGATATCAACCATTCTCTTATAGGGGGTAAGCTTTTCATCCTTTGTATCGTAGCCATCATTATCCTGATGGATAGCCAATTGTGAATCACATAGACATGAAGATTTTTAATTTTCTATTTGATAGTTGTTCAAAGCCCTATTGGAAATGCTTCATATCTAGCCATGTTATTAGTGTAAGAGAACACTATTCGGTATGACTTAGGTATCAAATCCCCTTGAGGTGTGATGAAGATGATACCTACTCCAAAACCATGATTTATGAAAGACCCGTCAAAGTATAGTTTCCATGTAGTAGAGGTCTCTATTGTGAAGATAGATTCATTGGGGAAATCAAACACTAAATGATGATCTACTATTGTTGGAGCATTGACAAGTTGATCAACTATCACTTTTCCTTTTGTTTCCTTGCGATTAAAATATTCTATATCAAAATCACTCAAAATCATTACCCATTTTGCTAGTCAACCTGTTAGAGCTGCTTTGTTGAGTAGGTACTTCAAGGGACCTATCTTTGCTACTAATTTTGTCTAATGATTCAACATATAGTGTCTAATATTTTGAGTGGAAAAGACAACTACAAGACATGCTCATTCAATAGGACTATAGTTAAGTTCATACCCGACAAGTGTACGACTGATATACTAAATGGATCGTTCCTTTTTGTCATTATCATTCTACGTAACAAGGCTCGCAATGTTGATAGGGTTACTGATATGTATAATATTAGATATCTTCCATCAATAAGAGTCATAAGAACTAGAGGAGATAACAGATAATCCTTGATTTTTTTAAAAGCTTCTTGATAGCGACAATCCATATGAATGGGACTCCCTTGCGAAGCAAGTGTTGAAATGGTTGACATTTATCAACTAACGAGCTATGAACCTTTGAATAGACTACAACTTTCCTTGTAGATTATGTAACTGATTTATGTTTACTGGTGGAGGCATATCTATGATAGCTTTTACTTTCACGGGGTCAACTTCAATACCTCTATGAGAGACAATGTATTCTAATAGTTTACCGGATTTTACTCTAAAGACACACTTTTTTAGATTCAATCAGACCTTACATACTCTTCCAATCTCTTTAAAATCTTGTCAAATACTTCTAAATCACTATCCCTTGATAATAATTTTTCCAATGTCACCAACATAGTCTTCCATGAGTGTATGCATATAGTCATGAAAGATTGTAGTCATAACCCTTTGGTATGTTGCTCTAGCATTCTTAAGACCATAGGCATGGCATTCCAATAG
>VDFB02344505.1:0-46241 GCA_007258455.2 Sequoia sempervirens | reverse complement strand
AAAAGATCTTTTGAGGGATAAGATTATGGACGAGAGAAACTAAGATTTCCTTGGTTTTCTTGCTTAGACCTAATGTGGGATACAAAATAGAAAAGTTTCATAGCCTAGTTATCCCATGAATTGAGCATGTTGAATTAAAGGATAAAACACATCATCTTCAAATTATTAATAGTTTAGCTACTATAGGTCTGAGAAAGTGAAAATTTAGTTTGAAATGTTTATATCAATGTCCTACATTCATCAAAAAGTGGGACTCATTATTCTGTGATTATCCCAATCCATCAAATGGGTTCACCATCAAAACTTGGTGGCAACTTAATCATTTGCATGAAAAAATAATGATTATTAATCTTCAATGTGACTCATTCTTGGGTATGTGCAGGATCATGATGGGCCAAAAAGTGGCAATATGATGGGTATTTGTAGGGTATGTGGCTGACGACCTTTTTTTTACACAAAATAGATGAAATGAAAAAGGTTTTTAAAGGATATTCTCAGCTTTCCACCAATATAAATTATGCTTTACTTCGAATTTAATAAATAATTATTATTTATTTTCTATTTGAATTGCGACTAAAGTGATAATTGAAAAACATCTATAGCTTTCAAACAATATCATATTTTTTGAATCCAAAACATGCATCATATTCTATGCTTCGTATACTATAGGATTAAAAAAAGAAAAATTGAATTTCATAAAGTTTTGACCAAGTGAAGGTGGTCAGACATATGACTTTTTATATTTTTAAAAGTTGTAATAAAAAATTCATAATTAATTATTTACTTGGAAAAAAAAATAAAAAATAAATGCATCACATCCGGACATGAGTCCTCTACTTATGTCTAAAATCTCATAAAAAAATATCATCATTTTATTGTGGTTAGGGTGGTCAGACAAACACCTACTTCTTTATTTTTCCTAAAATTTAAGTATCTTACATTGAAATTTTAAATTTTCACCAAATAGATTTTAAAATAAAAATAAACTAGTAGTTTAGAAACTACATTTCATTTGCTACAGATTCTTCATTCTTACATATTTTTAAAATAATATATAACTTATTCAAATTTTACCAAGCTGTTTCCAACTCATTTTTCTAATTTTTTTGCCACTTAAGGTCCTGTTTTTTCCATGATGATCCTGCACATACCCTGTCACTCTTGTTGATAACTTCTTTCTCCATTTCTTTTTTCTTTCAAATAAATTCAATAAAATCAATAAAAAATTCAATCATTTGTTGCCTTGGGAAGCCCTATGTTAACTTCTACTTTTATTAGACAGTCTAATATACACTATAAAAAATGAAGCTACCTTTCCTTCTCTTACCTTGGCTATATTTTTGTATTCTTCCATCACTTTCATATCACCCACAACCTAAATCATAATATCTTCATTTAATTTGGCTATTGGGTCAACCAAAATTCCATCATATATGACCTTAAACCTATTTATCACCTCTTACCCATTCTCTACCTTACCATCATTATACATTGTCTGCTTTAATTTACGAATTAGATCACAATCTTCATAAATCTGATCTAAAACCTTTTACCTCCAATTTCATTCCTACTCTTGATATTCTTGCAAAATTTTCTTTTTAAACTTCATTTGTTCTAGCCAAGTTTTCACCTATGCCACACTTTTTGAAGTGAAAACCTTTTGTCTTATCAATAGATTCCTATTGAATTTTTTTAATTTTATCAATTTGGATAATTCTATTTCATTTTTCTCTAAAATTTATGTAGAATTATCCCTCAATCTAATAATTTTCACCTTTAACATTAGCATTTATTTCCATCCTTTGATGGAAACTTTTATTGTTTCCTCTTTGCATTCAATAATGGCCTTTATCCATTTCTCTATCACTCTTCTTACATGTTTCATTTTATCTAGTGTAAGTACCTAATCTTTGGATAGTAGTACAATATTATATGGTGATAGATTAACATCATGAATTGGACCAATTAATTGTTTAATTTATCCTTGTAGTTCCTCTACCTAAGCTTTTAGCTCTTGCTTCTTTAGCTTATCTTTCTCCATTCTTACATCTAAGGCATCTACATTTGCTATTAATTCATTGATTTCTTGTTCGCTTATGGTTTGTCTAAAATCCATAGTTGTTAGTTGATAATCCATTGGTGTTACATATTCCTTATCCTTCTCTACCAATGGATTACTAACTTCCAATGTCCTTGATCTTGCAGTGTCAATTGTCATTGTAGATAATATTCTTTCCCCTTTCTTTGACCTAGGAGTTTCAGTCTATCTCATAATGCTTTTTAGGTCCAAAGATACCAATTGTACCTGTGATTTGGGTTTGAATTTTTTAGTAGCCAAGAGGGAGTGTTTGCACTTGTGTATATGCTCAACTATTGTTCCCTTGTAGGTGACCTCTCCTCAGTTAACACTTTTTCATTCACTTGTGCTTGGAATTCATCTAGATTAACACCTTAGGACTTTATGGCTTCAACCTATTGTTTTTTATTAATATCCATTGGATTCTATCCCATTAAGAGTATCATTTTTTCCCTGTTTATTAACTTTTGTTAGAGGTTCATCCACAAATATTCTTGATTCTACATGAAAATATTCTCCCTAAGGTTCAACAATTACCTCATCCTATTGCTTTTACTCAAGTAGTATATTCCCAACTAGTTTCTCAACTACTAGTTCCTTTTTAGAAGTCTCGGTGAAAATTTACTTTTGCATTCCTTTACCAATGATAGTCCCACCTTCTAACTCTTTCTCTACCAATTATTAAAAGATCTCCTTTTTAATTTCCTTTGCAAATTGAGTAATACATTTGAAGACTTGACTACTATCACTAATTTCTTCATATCCAAGATCTTCTAAATTTACCACTCAAATTGTTGGTGGTAAAATCTCTCTAGGCAGTAGATTTGAATAATTAATTAAAATTTCAACAACAAAATATTATAATGCTTGATGAATGATTGACACTTGTATTTCTAGAAGTTTACTTTTCACAATATTTTCTGTTTCTATCACTATCTTCTCCATTTCTTTTGTAATATTTAATGTCAATGTCATAGATGAAGGAGAAACCATCTTCTTAGCTTTTGTTAAAATTTTTTTTTCCTTTCCCTCACCTTTTGAGGTTTATAGGTGTAGTCATAGAAATACTTGTCTCTTGCCCTAGAGGAATATGGAATAATGATAGGTTTCCTATTTCACCCTCGCTACACTCAAGGAAACCTTAGAGATCTCAATCCAATGAAGAATGGAGGAAGAGATCTGAAAATAGGGTATCCTAGGATATGATTTTACATTACAAAAGGCGTTCACCACCAAGTAAGAACTTGGAAAGACTAATGCAATGTAGGATGAAACATTAAACCCTAGTTTGGTGCAATGACCTATAAATGCAAGTAAAATAAAATAGAAAAGAAACAAGATGAATAGTGTGTACTTAGGAATATGGAAGTGATTGATTGTAGCTCTGAAACACTAGAAAATTTGACTTTTTGACCAAGTGGGACTCATTCACCAACCTAGGTGAATCAGTCCCATATCTGGATTTCTACATGGAAGCCTATTTCAAGAAAAAGGGTATTTGAATCATCAAAAATCTCTAAAAGAAAACTATGGTGGGACTCATTTGCCACTTGTGGTGAATGAGTCTAGCTTGGATTTTCTAGAACTTCAAAGTTTGAAACTACTCTTCTAGGTTTTTGGATCTGAAACATTGATTTTGGGGTTGTAGATGACGTTTTAGTGAATATTGTGACCTTGCAAATGGGGAGACAACTTCAACAAGCTTGTACCCTACTCTTCACTGCTCTTTCAAGCTCCAAGACACCTAGATCTACAATCACACATGTACAAAGGAGAAAAACTTGTTGATTGTTAGTGAATCAGGGTTTTCCTTGGTCAAACCCATTTTAGGTAATTAAACCAAATAATGAAACAATGAAACAAGGATATGAAACATGAAACATAGGATATGAAACATGAAAAATGATACCTTGAATGATGTCTTGTAAATTATGTCTTATAAATCTACAAATCAACATGAAATGGCTAGGAAGGATGTAGATCTTGATCTTGATAATAGGTGTAGAACAATCCTTGGTCTTGGATCTTCAATGATACATCACAATACTAGCTAAATAACATGCTTGATTCTTGAAATCCCTGACATGATGATGGATCTTGAAATTCTACAACAATGGATGAAGAATTCTTCCCTTGAATGCCTTAGAAATGATCTTGAATGCTCTCTTGACAATCTTATGAAGTCTTGGGATGCTTAACTCTTACTTTCTTGGCTTGATATCATGTAGGCTTATATGAAATAGTGATTCGAAAGCTTATTTATATAGGAAATGCGCTAAAATGGCCATTACTTTGATCCCAAAGGCCAACATAGAATAAATTTAAACTTAAAACCCAAATTTCTTGCTCAAAACCTTAAAAATGGGGAAAATGGGACTCATCCACCAAGATTGGTGAATTTGTCCCACCTAGATGGGACTCAGTCGCCAATCCCATAGGGCCTATTTTTCTTGCCAAAATGTCGAGGAGTGTGTAAATTAAGGTTATTTGTTGATCTTGACAGGTTTTTAATTGAAATATTCCTTTGGATGCATAATATGGGGTCATAAGGGCCTATTAATGATGATACAAAGGTCATAATTGTAATAGGGCCCAAAATCCAATGTGAAAGTGTAAATAAATACACTTTACAACATTAAATTAAGGCCAAATTGGGTCTATTTAGCTTAAAGGGGACCTAAATCCAATGTAATTATGTAGAGCACATTACTACACTAGATTAGGCCCATTTATTTTACAAGCCTCCTAAATTTAATGTGAAGGTATAAATAAATACACTTTACAACACTAAATTGAGGTAGAGTTAGTTTAGCTTAAAAAGGGCCCAAGACCTAATATGGATGTGTAAAACTTATCACAACACTAGATCAAGGTAATATCAAGTCTAATTTATCATTAAATATTCCCATATCAAGTGTGAAAATGTACATGACAATATTTTTTGACACTACATTTAGCCCCCACTTTAGTGAGAGGATGAACTTGCTTCAAACTCACACTAAAGTAGACATTTAAGAGGGGTCCAATTGTACCAATGTAGATGGTCTAGGATAAAAAAGATCAAGGAGATGATCAAGCCCCTAGGTTCCAAGATCCTAATTCAAATCGGCATAAGCACAAAAGGACACACACAAGGTGTATAATATGCAACAAAACAAGATACATGAACATGCAATGCCATAGATTAAAATAAAGAAAAACAAAAACAAAGTAAAAAGAGGTGGATCAAGCCTCAACCATTTTTACAACATGATGTGGATCAGATCTAAGATTTTGGTCCAAAAATGCACACTCACTTTAAGGAAAAAAAACTCTTGGTTGTCTGTTGGGTGAGTAATCCAAGAAGCTGACACACATACACTCATGGTTGTTATGCACTCACACACACACACGAGTGGCTAAGGGAAATTCATGCCCTCAGTTGGGCTTCCCACTCAAACCATACCAAGGTTATACCTCCTAATAACTTTGATAAGGTGTCATGCAAAAATTAACTTTGGGCTTCATGAGACAAGCAAAACTTCAGATGCTTGGAGCTCATGAGCAAACAAGATGGCTCTAGATGCATGCAAGGTGGCCATATAATGATTGTCGTAAATGAAAAATAGTGTAAGGAATGTTAAAAGGTAATTTTCTTAGTTTATGTGAGTTTTTTTCTTAGGGAACATCATGCTTAGTGTTTCCAAGAGAGAATAAGTCAAAGAAATATCATGTTCTTGGAGGAAATAAAACCCAATGATACCACCAAGAAAAGAATGTATCACAGGAAGAAAGAAAATCACACAATGAAACATGAGTGTTGATGTATTTCCCCACTTTAAAGTGGTTGATAACACCATTGTTGTGAGAAATTTCTATAAAGTAGAAGACATGAGAGCTTATTCAAAATTATCTATGCCAAGTCATATGTTTCTGAATTGAACTACACCATGAATAAGTACATCGCATGTGAGTAAACTTAAGGCATGCCATCCACATCCCAAGCTTGCTCTTATATGTACATGAAAGGTGATCAACTAGCCAAAAGAGAGAAGGACAAGTGACATAAAAGGATAAGGCTACTTAACCCCTTGCCCCCACTTAGTGTAGGACAAGAATGCACCGAATAGGATGAAAATAAATATTAGTTAGAGGAATTAGGTGCTTCAACACAAGGAAGAGCACCACAATCCTTGAGATTTTGTTTTTTTTTAGTTAAATCCTTACATTCATTTGTAGGGTGACCATGAACTCTATGATATGCAAAAAAAGAAGTTTTGTAGTAGAATTTCTTTCATGTTCTTGGAAGGAGAGATATCAAATAATCTTGGAGGAGTTTGAACAAGATACCTTCTTGATCAAAAGTAGATGATGTTTTATTATTTTTTGAAAAAAATATCTCTTGCTTAGTACAAGGTATCATACGTACATGACTCTTTATATTTTGAGAATTTTTTCTCTCTTTTATAGGAGGGTGCAAAATATAACGAAATCAAATCATTAGTTTTTTGCATGATTACATTGACATTAAGCAAAGATTTCATTGTCTATTTCATTTCTTGCAAAGGATAACAATCACGACCACTAGTGTCTATCAGTTCAAGATGCACTATTGTTAAAGTTGTCTTAGAAATTTTTTTTTTTTAGAGTGTTGGTATTAAGTGAAGGCTTGTTTATTTCTATCAAAGGACAATAACCAAGACTAGTTGTTTCCTGCATGTTAGGTTCTATAAGGACGCAGATACCTTGTTCTCTAGCACCACACCCTTTTCCACTATATCCAGGTTGTTTCATAAGCTCATGACCTCTTCCATAAAATTTTTTCATTTATTTTGGATTCAGAGGTTGTTGATAATCAGTTTCATCAAAGCTTGTTGTGTAATTTGTTGTCTTTTATTAAAGTGGTTGAGGTGGATGGTTTGGAAGGGTCTTTTGAATTTTGTGTTGACATCACCGCTTTGTATTTTTCTTTTTTAGACTCTTTGTTTACGATCTTGTATTCTCCCATGAATGTTGGTTCAAAGTCTAAGCAACCCCAATCATCTTCTAATAGCTTTGTTATTTCCTTAATATGTTTTTCTTTATCTTTTTTTTGTACAGGTTCTACTTGTGTAGTCAGTGCTAATGTTTTCAAGGGGTTCTATTTGTTTTTTCCAAGTTGTAAGACACTATAAGGCTCATGATTAGTGTCAAGTGTGTACACTTTATTGTTGTAGACATACTTCATTTTACGATGAAGAGTAGAAGGAACCACATGCATCTCATGAATCCAAGGTCTTCCTAAAAGAAGATTGTATGAAATATTATTGGGCATGACATGAATAGGTGTTTCTAATATATCTTTTCTAGTTGTAATAGGCAAAGTAATCACACTCAGTGATTTCTTTCCTACATTGTCAAATCCACTAATAGATAAAGAGGTAGGTTAAATTTTTGATTTATCTACGCCAAGACTATCCAAAAGGGATACGCTACACACATTTAGGGTGGAGCCATTTTCAACAAGGGTTTGCTTTATCCCATTTCTTTTGTATTTAGCTATTATCATGAAATCCTTATGTTTTTTTTTCACTTCCAAAAGGGGGAGGTCCCTTTGGTGGCAAACAATGGCATTCAATCCTTGAACCGTGGATGCTATGTCATCTAGTTGCACATTAGAAGGGATATTGTAAAGCATTTTGAATCATGTTGTGATAGTGAGGGGTGGCTTGAATAAGGTCCCACAATGATATCTCTTGCAGGAGTGTTCTTAAACTGTTCAAAAAGATCATACTTCTTTCCACTTTGTCTAGGAAAACAAGGAGGAACAGGAAGGATAGGATTAGGCAATGGGAGGGTTGTTGAAGGTGTTTGTCTTGGTTGCATATTGTTTCTAGTGTTATATGTATGAGCAATGGTATTATGAATCAACTATTGCAACACATTAATCTTAGGTAGGTAGAGGATAAGTTCAGGTTTTTTTTGAGATTGAGGTTTGTGTGAAGGTGGATAAAGGATTAGAGGATTCTTAGGATGTCCCATAGGGTATGTAGGAGGTCCACTAATGAAGGGGGATCTAATGGATAGTTGCACATTCATAACCTTAGTGGTCTTGGTTGGATGTATCTTTAATAAAGGGCAGTCTAGAATCACCTTTTTATCATCACCTAAGAATGACACCTTAATATTGTTGTAATTTTCTTGCACCATGATATCCTCCCTAGGAGGAGAGTTTTTAAGAGAACTACAAACCAAATGTTCTTGACATTCAAGGATTGGTTCTTCCAAAATGACTTCATCACAAGTATGGGAATGATCAATGGTTGAATTTTATTGCTTTTCAACGATGGTGTTTTCTTGTTCAATAATTTTTCCTCTAGGGGAAGAGAGGAAATAAAGATTCCCATGACTTTCATCTAGTGTATTTTCTAAGATCAAAGTATCTTCTTCACAACTAGGAGTGATATTAGGAGAAGAACAAATGTTATTGTCATGATCATTTATGATTTCATTCCTTTGTTCCCTAATGTATTCCAAAATAGCCTGATAGGTAGGGGAATGATCATAAAAAGGGTTATTATAGACCTTAAAGGTTTGATCATTCAACACCAACATATCCTCCTCACATTCAATTTCATCCTCTAAAACATTGCCAAAAGAGGGGAAATTGTTGGGAGGTGAATGTAGAATACTTGAAGTTCCAATGGTCTCTTGTTGTGTTATGTTATCGTCATGATTACCTATGGTTGTTTCTTGTTGTTCATTAATGTCTTGCTTAATAAGAGAGGTAGAAGGAGAAAAACAACTAGGATTCTCAAAACTTTCACTGATTGGTTCCTCTAACACCAAAATGTCTTCTTTTCCAATAGGAGAGTTATTAGGAGAAAAACTAATATGATCATTAGGAATTTCCAAGGTTGTATTCTCTTTCACTAAGACACTCTCATAGGAAGGGGATATGAACTTTTTCTTAGCATTTCTAGAAAGGTAAGGTACTAACATTGTTTGAACCAAAATGAAAAGAACTTCTAACCATGTTATGTAGTTCTTTAGGAATGTAAACAATGTATATCCAAAGATGCAAAACACTTTTATCCAATGCATGCAAAAATTTAAGAAGGAAAACAACGTATATCCAAAAATGAAGAGAACTTTTATCAAACTTATGCAAAGTTTAATGAATGTAAACATTGTATATGAAAAAGTGAAAAGTACTTTTATCCATATTATGCAAAGTTTTAGAAGTGTGGGTATTTTCAGATCTAATGATGTTTGTAATTGCAATGATTTAATAAATGAGTAACCTAACTTGATGTTTTTGACCTCGATGCATAAAACAAATGTTACCAAAACTTTCCAGACTTATAGTAAATGTTACCAAGAGGCTTAGGAAGCATAGAAATGAGGTTTTTGATGTTGTAAGAGGTATTTTAAAATCAAGAGTGGGACTAATTCACCTAGGGGGAAAATGAGTCCCAATTAGGGATTTTTAAAATTTTCAAAAAAAATTAAGTGATTTTTATGCTTTTTAATTTGCATGATCTGTAACCTAAATGCAAATGTAGTTTTTAGATGTTTTTCAATGAGTTGAGATGCAAAAATGAAAACCATGTGCACTTTCTCTAATGCAAAATTTTGAAACCATAGAATGTCAATTAACTAATGCAAAACCTAATGCAAAGATAATGCAAGGTAGATCTAGGATGAAAATGCACTCCAAATCATAATTATGTTGTTCTAAATGCAAGTTCACCAAAATGTAGTCATAGAAATAGTTGTCCATTACCTTGAAGGAATATTGCACAAGAATAGGGTTCCTATTTCACACTTGCTACACTCAAGGACACCTTAGAGATCTCAATCCAATGAAGAATTGAGGAAGAGATCTGACAATAGGGTATCCTATGATATGATTTTAGATTACAAGATGGGTTCACCACCAAGTAAGAACTTTGAAAGACTAATGCAATGTAAAATGCAACACTAAACCCTAGTTTGGTGCAATGACCTACAAAATGACCTATAAATGCAAGTAAAACAAAACAAAAAAGAAGCAAGATAAATAGTGTACACCAGGGAATTTGGAAGTGATAGATTGTAGCTCTAAAACACTAGAAATTTTGACTTTTTGACCAACTGGGACTCATTCACCAACCTGGGTGAATTAGTCCCAGATTTGGATTTTTGTACAGAAGCCTATTTCAGGAAAAAGGGTGTTTGAATTTGCAAAAAAATATAAGAAACACCTATAGTAGGACTCATTTACCACTTGTGGTGAATGATTCTAGTTTGGATTTTTTGGAACTTTACATTTTGAATTTGCTTTTCCAGGTTTCTAGATTTGAAACTCTAATTTTTGGGTTTTAGATGACCCTTTAGTGAAGATTATGACCTTGCAAATTGAAAGAAAACTCCAACAATCTTGTACCCTAATCTTCAATGATCTTTCAAGCTCCAAGACACCTAGATCTAAAATCACACATGTAAAGAGGTGAAAAACTTGTTCATTTTTAGTGAATATGGGTTTTCCTTGGTCAAACCCCTTTTAGGTAATTAAACCAATTGATGGGACAATGAAACAACATGAAACATGAAACATAGAATATGAAACATGAACAATGATACCTTGAAGGATTTTTTGTAAATGATATCTTATAAATCTACAACTCGACATGAAATGGCCATGAAGGATGTAGATCTTGATCTTGACAATAGGTGTAGAACAATGCTTAATCTTAGATCTTTAATGTTACATCACAATACTAGCTCAATAACATGCTTGATGCTTGAAATCCTTGACATGATGATCGATCTTGAATTTCTACTACAATGAATGAAGAATTTTTCCCTTGAATGCCTTATAAATGACCTTGAATGCTATCTTAGCAACCTTGCGAGGTCTTGGAATGATTTTAACTCTTACTTGCTTGGATTGATAATAGTAGGCTTATATGAAATAGTGATTTGAAATCTTGTTTATATAGGCAATACACTCAAATGACTGTTAATTTTATCCCAAAGGCCAACATAGAAGAAGTTTGAATTTAAAACCCAAATTTCCTTCTCAAAACCTTAAAAATAGGGAAAATGGGAATCATTTGTGAACTTGGGAAAATCAGTCCCACCTAGATGGGACTCATTTTCCCAAAGTGGCGAATGGGTTCTACAAGGCTTATTTTGCTCGCTAAAATGTCAGGGAGTGTGTAAATTAAGATGATTTGTTGATCTTGTCACATTTTTTTATTGAAATATGCCTTGGGAAGCAGAATATTTTGTCATAGGGGTCTATTAGTGATGATACAAAGGTCATAAATGCAATAGGTCCCAAAATCTAATGTGAAAGTGTAAATAAATACACTTTACAACATTAAATTAATGCCAAATTGGGTCTATTTAGCTTAGAAGGGCCCTAAATCCAATGTGAGTTTGTAGATCACATTAGTACACTAGATTAGGTGCATTTATTTTACAAGCCTCATAAATTTAATGTGAAGGTGTAAATAAATATACTTTAGAACACTAAATTAAGGTAGACTTAAGTTAGTTTATCTTAAAAAGGTCCCAAGACCTAGTGTGGATGTGTAAAACTCATCACAACACTAAATCAAGGTGATATCAAGTCTAATTTATCCTTAATTATTCCCATTCAATTGTGAAAATGTACACGGTGATATTTTTGACACTACAATAGGTTATAACTATGGGCTGATTTTGTTTCAAAGTGGAAGTAGACACAAATGGATGACCCACTACTATTTGTTGACTATAACTTGTATAATCTTTTGTTGTATCCTTTTTTATAAACTCTCCTTAACTCATGTTATATTCAGTTATCTCTCTTTTAGAATACAATCATCATAATCCAAATCAATCCTATTCTTGCTCTTTGCAGCTTCTAGACAAGTGGGCATGATATCTTGTGATTGCAGTTTTCTTTTCCACTGTTCGACCCATAGACTAGTGTTTTTCAACACTATATGTGTTATTAACTCCAAAGTGTCCATTCAAGTTCTATCAATTTTGGGACTGTAATAGGTTGATCATAAGTCTTGTATTTTTTATAATGGAAATGTAAACTATTTCCATCTTCTTCCACCTTGAGTGGAACTTCATGAGTCCCCAAATTTCTAATTTGTTAAAAGGTAATTTTATTGTAACTTCTTTCCTTACTTCATTTTTTCAAAGAAAATATATCAAAAATTCCTCACTATGAGGCTCATGCATGACACTTGTTGATACTTTAGTTTCTAGTTTTTGAAATGGATCATAATTTTTCCAAGCTAGCTCAAGTACTTGCATATTATGCTTCTGCAATTCATGTTCTTAATCTTTAGCACAACTAAGACTACCACACTTGTACCAACTAGTGATGATAGGAAATTGAACTCTAAGTATATTCTTGGACTCAAACAAGTAGTGGGACTCAATTATCTATCTAGTATACTCAAGTAAATTCATTTTATTTATGGAATATATAGGAAATTTATAAGGTTTCCCAATGAAACCCTCCATTGTTAAATATGAAAATTTAGGAAACTATATGATCTAGCTTCCACTCTCACCCAATATTTCTTGTGCTTTGGGATAAAACATTTTAGTATTATCTCCTTCCATAGATCATACCAACCACATCATAAAAGTATCATTTACTCTCTTATAATGGTCCATGGATTTCTCTAATTCCAAATAAGAATAATGGTCATATACCATCACTTTTCCTAGGACAATACTAACTACTCAAACCTTCTCTAAACCATCAAAATTTAGCATGGATGCTAATGAATATACCAAATAATATGTCATATAAAAGGTCTTATGCTCTTCAAAATTGGTATTTTTGCCAAATAGGCTATCTTTCATGAGCATAGGCCAATGAAGAAATTTTATTCCTTATTGGATTGTTTTGATGTACAAGTACATCCATTCCTCAAATACGGCAGAATGAGGATGTCCAAATACCCTACTTGATAAAGTTACCTTGTCCTGGATTTCTTAATAAAATCTCTCCTATATAATGTTTTTGATAACTTTGAAAATGATTTGTGTTAGGTTTTCATCAACTTAATATTAATTATCTATCTTGCATCTTCATCAAAAAGGTCCATGACAACCATTTCTTCAATAATAATCAGTCGAGTGTAGAAATGGATATCAAATATTTTCCTAATATAATCTTCACTCAAATTTTCATATACTCATCCATCCACCTTAATCTTTGAGATCCAACTTCATAAAATTTATTCATGCATTCCAAAACAAGTTTTGGACAATGCATAACCACTGAGAATTTCGCATCCTTATTCAATATATTCAATATAATTTTCTCTACCTAGGGTATGTGTAGGATCATGATGGGCCAAAAAGTGGAAATATGATGGGTATGTGTAGGGTATGTGGTTGACGATTTTTTTTTACCCAAAATTGATGAAACGAAAAGGGTTTCTAAAGAAGATTCTCAGCTTTCCACCAATATAAATTATGCTTTACTTTGAATTTAATAAATAATTATTATTCATTTTCTATTTGAATTATGAATAAAGTCCTAATTGATAGGCTAATTGATAAACATCTATAGCTTTTCAAAAACTATCACATTTTTTGAATCCAAAACATGCATCACATTCTATGCTTCACATACTATAGGATTAAAAAATAAATTTCATGAAGTTTTGACCGCTAAGGTGTAGTTCCATTACCTAGTTTTATTTTTTTAAGTTGTAATAAAATATCATAATAATTATTTACTTGGAAAAATTACAAAAAAATATGCATCACATTGGGACATGAGCTATTTACTTTATATTTAAAATCTTGTGAAAAAAAATATTATCATTTTGCTGTGGTTAGGGTGGTCAAACAGACACCTACTTCTTATTTTTTCCCTAAAATTTAAGTACCACTACATTGAAATTTCAAATTTTCACCAAATAGATTTTTTTTTTTTAAACAAACCTAGTAGTTTAGAAACTACATTCAATTTTCCACAGATTTTATTCTTACATATTTTTAAAATAATATAGATAACTTATTCAATTTTTTACGCCAAGTTTCCTAACTCTGATTTTTCTAAATTTTGCCACTCTTAAGGGCCTATTTTTTCCATGATGATCCTACACATACCCCCCACTTATTTTTATGTAAACTCTTTAATCTTCTATTTAAATTTGTCATGATCACAAACCCTAAGTATATGTTTTTAATTTCCCCATATTTTGGCTTAATTCAAGAGACAACAAGGTTGTTCCCTTAAATTTTTCCTTCATATTGCTAATTCTTTAATTCATTGATCCTACATGAATATGAAATACCTCCCATTACCAAATGCTATCATTTTGTATTTTTTATTATGGAGTTAGTTTTTTCTCAAATTATGCCCTACATTACATTGCATTTAATAGTTCTAACAATAAAAACTTGAAAGTTTCATTCTTTCTTACTAGAGTTTACATAATCAAAATTTGAATTTGTTGCTATAACATAATAGCTAAAATCATTTATAAAAATTGAGATATTTGTGATATTTCATGCTTGGATATTCATTTACATGAATCAAACCTTTAAATTGGGTTCAAAATCTGTTGTGCATGTCACTTCCTTTCCTCAAGATATATGAATAAATCTTTCTACACAATTACCTCTCTAGATTATCATGCAATAATTATTATCCTAATCATAGTTTTCTCAATCATGAACTCACATTGTAATCTTATTATGATGAATGGATCTCATAAAATTATATTTATTGATCTCAATTCCTTGTAAATTAGGTGTATTCAATGCTTAGACAATAGTAGGTATGGGTATGTGGAGGATCATCATGAAAAAAAAAATCCCTTAAGTGGCAATAAAAATAGAAAAATCAGAGTTAGGCAACTTGACATAAAAATTTGAATAAGATATTTATATTATTTCAAAAATATGTAACAATAGAATCTGTAGCAAATTGAATGTAGTTTCTAAACTACTAGGTTTGTTTAAAAAAATAAAAATCTATTAGGTGAAAATTTGAAATTTCGTTATAGTAGTACTTTATTTCAGGAAAAAAATAAGAAGTAGGTGTTTTTCTGACCACCCTAACCACAATAAAATGATAATAATTTTTTGTAAGATTTTAGATATAAGTAGAGGACTCGTGTCTTGATGTGATGCAAAAAATTTTGTAACTTTTTTCTATGTAAATAATTAATTATGAATTTTTTATTACAAATTTTAAAAAATATAAAAAAATCATATGCCTGACCACCTTAACTTGGTCAAAACTTCATGAAATTCAATTTTTATTTTTTTAATCCTATAGTATGTGAAACATAGAATGTGATGCATGTTTCAAATTCAAAAAATGTGATACTGTTTGAAAGCTATAGATGTTTTTCAATTAGTCTATCAATCAGGACTTTAGTCATAATTTGAATAGAAAATGAATAATAATTACTTATTAAATTACAAGTAAAGTAAAATTTATATTGGTGGAAAGCTGAGAATCTCCTTTAAAAACCCTTTTCATTTCATCAATTTTGGGTAAAAAATAAGTTGTCAGCCACATACCCATCATGATCCTACACATACCCATATGTATTTATGAAAATTCCAAGAGTATCCAAAATTTTTAGTTCCATCAAGATATGTGAGAAAAGATAAATGAGCCAGAAATGTAATGTTTCAATATATTAGGTTTAGATGGAAGGTGATTTGCTACAAATATAAGTCATTTTAAATGATCTAGATATTTTATTTGAGGTCAGGTTTAAATGGGAAGTCTTGATAATGATAGAAAAAATAAAAAGTGGCATAATCATTTTGGAAATGGTCATGTAATTTTTATTTTAAATTTGTGATGTTATCATGATGTAATATCCACATCATCAATGTAGGTTTATAGGAATTCTTGAGTGAACTAGAAATTATCACTGGAAATAGTAAAGATCAGATTGAAGCAATTCATCTACAAGAATTAGGTAACGTCATCATGATGTAGTCATCACACTATTATGGAGAAAATTAATTGATCTATCTCATTATGGAATTTGGAAAGGTTAGGTTCAATAGGTATTTAAACTTCCACAAAAGATCAAATCTAGTAAAATTTTGTGTGAGAGGTTCTAAAGGAGCTAGAAAAAACATGCTTTGAAGATTAGGTTTAGATAAAAAGGTTTATCCAGAAAAGGAATATTCACTAATATGCTTCTTCTATGTATCCATGTGGGAAGTTCACTTGTAAGTGAACCTTGTGGAAACAATCTCCTAAACCAACTATGCAAGAAAATTTAAGTGAACTAGATATAAATTTGAAAAGTGTAGTTCATGTGGGAGATGAATTTTTGCATTGTTTAAATTGACTTTATAAACTCATTGGGTCTAAAATTACAATGTATTTAGGAACACATAGGAAAAAAGGCTAATATTGTATCAATAAAAACATGCCTAACCACTGAGAAATGCACGTGAACTAGAAATATTCAACTTCATCTAAGAAAGGAAGTTTAGTTGTGCACTAATCTTCCATATGGGTTCAAACCTCTTGTGTACTAACATAAGGGAACTAGATATTGAATACACTTGAAAGAACAACACAAGAAACAAAATAAGGCATGGAATGATTGATTCCATTATTACTTGTAGGAAAACACATGTGAACCTAAAACATGGATAACCATTAATGAATTTATTCTAATCATGATGGGCATAAAAAACCTACAAACACTTAATTTGCATGTCTTGTTAGATATGGAAAAAAATTCAAAAGGAAACCCTTTCCATTTTTCAATTCTCCATTGATTCATAATGAGTGGATCCTCCAAAAATGATATATGGTTTTTGGGGGGGATGTTTTTGCTTTAAGGTTTTTCCTATTCCACAAAGGTTCCACCCAAGGATAGCGATCAAGATTTCAATGCAAAGGAGATTGAAATCTAGCAATAGGGTTGACCTAGGGGCTAAATTTTATAAAAGGGGTTCACCACCAAGTGTAAACTTGGAAAACATAAAATGTTGGAAAACACAATGTGATATGCAAAAAGACCTAGAAATGCAAGTAAAATGTAATGAAAAGTTATGAAATTGAAAGTGTGCACTTGGGAAACTAAAGAAGGCAGAATGGAGGTCCAAAATCTTGAAGAACCTATTGTTTATGCCAAATGGGACTCATATGCCAAGCTAGGTGAATTTTTCTCGTTTCAGGTAAACTATCCTAGAACAAGTTTCAAACAAAAGGATACTTAGATCCGCAAAAATCACTCTAAGCCTATATAGTGGGACTCATTCAACAATAGTAGCGAATCAACCCACTTCTGAATTTATGGAAATTCAAAACTGGAATCTATAGTTATCAGCCTCTTTTCTATTCCTAATTCAGATATGGGTCTTAAACTAAAAAATTTAACCTATAGATCTTCTCCAAGCTTCTCCAAGACTTGTTTGCAACTTTGACAACTTTAAATTTATTTGAAAAATTGATGAAAATTTTTCCAATCTTTCTTCTTGATAAATCTACAACCTAGCCCTACAAATCACACACAAGAAGAGGGAAAAATATTGTGGGGTTAGAGGATAGTGGTTTTCCTTGGTCAAAACCCATTTTAGTAATTAAATCCTTGAGATAGAGTGAAATAAAATGGAGAATGAAGAATGAACAAGAAATGATGTTGCAACTCACTAAACCCTAGCAATAAGATACTATCCAATGGATGTGTACTTGAACTCTAGCTTGATGATGATAGATATTGAATGCAATGCTTGCTTGAATCACACAATCCTACACCACAATTGTTATCTCTAAAACAACATGATGCAAATAATCTTTTACATGATCATTTTTTTTATTTTTTATTTTTTTTTAATGAGAGGAATCGGGTGCAGCACGGCCCCCCATATAACCCCCCACCGCCGGTAAACTTTTTACCATGACCGGCAGTGCTGGCGGGACACACCAACCGGTACCACGGGAGCGCCGGAGAGTCGAACCCATGGTGGGCGCCCCGCTATAGGGAACACCTTAACCAACTAAGCTCAGACCGGTGCCCCTTTACATGATGATTAACACTTGAAGAATGCTCTTAATATCTTGATAATCTTCCCTTGAAATGCCTTGAATTCTCTAGTGAACAAATTTTTTGAATATTTGAGTGCTAGGTATGCTTGGATGTTTGATGGGATGAAATGAGAGAAAGAAACCTATATTTATACTCAATTATGCAATAATCCCCGAAATTACAACACCACAAGCCAACCTCAAATCTTGGAAAATAAAAACTTGCCAAAATTTTTAACTAATTTTGAAGTTTGAGCTAAAGGGGACTCATTCACCACCTTGGGTGAATGGGTCCCACCTAAGGGGACTCATTCACCCAAAATGGCAAATGAGTCCCACCTTAGGAGTTTTCGATGGGTTTTAGGATTTTTCATGTTTTAAATGATGTTTGTCAGGTTTATCCTTGAAAATATACATGAATAAGGCTTGTGGATAAAAAGTGGGGCCAATTAAAGCATAAGAAAGCCCATTTATTAACAACAAGCCTAGGAAAATGTGAAAGTGTGATACAACACCTTACAACACTTTGAAACAAGGCTTGGTAAATGATGAAAAGAGGTTATTTAGATGAAATACATCAAAAATACCTTAGAAAAGTGTGAAAGTGTATAAAAACACTTTACAACACTTAGGTAAGGCACCATTTAAATCCTTTTAGTTCACAAGGGACCAAGACCTCATGTGAATGTTTTATCCACATGATAACACTAAATGAAGGCCACATTAAGCCAAAATCACAAGGAGGACCTGAAAAAGTTAGAAAAAGTAGAAGGGTTACTTTTTTAGTGACTCCATCTAGCACCCACTTTAGTGAGAGGATGAAATTGCTTCAAAATCACATTAAAGTAGACCAACGCACATCAAGATGGGTTCAAATGGACCAATGCCAATAAGATGATATATCTATCAAGAGGGGAGATCAAGCCCCTAGGATGAAGATCCCATGAAAAACCAACATAAGCGCAAAGGAACACACATGAAAATGATATCAAGAACACTGACAAGGCACAATCATAGAATTCCAAAGAGAACAAGGAAAGTAAAAAAAAATTGGATCAAGCTTCGACTATTTTCAAACATGATGTGGATCAAATCTAGGTTGCTTGTCTAGAAAACACATTCTCACTCTGAGGTGATGAAAATCATGGATGTTTATTGGGTGAGAAGGCCTAAAAGGGTGAGGAAAAAATACTCATGGCTGGTATGCACTCACACACATGCAACTGGCTATGGGGAAATTAATGCCTCAGATTGGGCATCCCACTTAACAATACCAAAGTTATATCTCTTGATAAATTTAATAAGGTGCCACCCAAAAATGATTTTTGAGCTTCATGAGACAAGAAAAAATTTGCATGCTTGGACCTCATGAAAAAATAGGATGTCTCCACTAACATGCAAGCTATGTTATGCAAGGTGGCCAAAATTTAGCATGTAAAGAATGTTCAAAGGATTCTTGCATAGTTCATTCAAGGTCTTAAATTAGGGAACATCATGCCTAATGTCTCCAAGAGAGGACCAATCAAAGAATAGAAGATTTTTAGCTTAGGAGATGCAATGTGTCACATCAAGCCACTAAGAGGAATGCAATATGCTAAGATAGATCACACTCATGAAGGACATCACACCCAATGTCATCCACAAAGTGACAAACTCATCGTATGAAGCAAGAAGGCTACACTAAGAACCACAAAAAGAAAAATGCAAATGAATAATTCCAATGTATGCCCTCACTTTAAAGAAATTGCTAAACACCATAATGTGAGTAATTACTTTAAAGTAGCAAATGAAAAATGCAAACAAGAAAGAAGACATGAGCTTGCCAACTTGGAAAGCCCTATGCCAAGTAATATGTTTTCAACTAAGGATAGGTCATGCGAAAGAAAAATAGAAGGGAGGGGTTTCCCCCAAAATGAAAACACCAAACACATAAGGGATCTATGGATTTGGGGTTAGTATGTTCTTTGTTGCAATGTTTTTAAGGAGAGATCAAAACTATCATCATCACCCAAATACACATAGAACAAGAAGAATGACACAAAGAGAGTGAAAACAAAGGAAAAACTTTTGGGTGAACATGGAAGAGAGATAGGGTGTCTTGACGCCTTGCGTCATCACCAAAAGGAAAACACAAGACAAATAAAAAAGATAAACAAAAAGGTGAAAGAAAAGAAAAATCCTTTTGGGTCAATGCTGAAGAGACATAGAGGTCTCAACATGTTGTAAAACCCCAAAAGGAAACATGAAAAATGAAAAAGAAAAGAGATACATGACATAGAGAAGAATGAAGGTACAAATAGAGGAATGTCACAAAGAGAGAGAAAATCAAACAAAATGTTGTGGGGGATCACATCACACACGTGCAATCACACAAAAGAAAATGAAAAAAAAAAAGCAAAAAGCTAGGAAGGAAAATGTGAGTGAACCAACAACCAAGTCATCTACCTCCCAATATCAGTCTATATAAGCAGAGGGTATACAACAAAGCTATGGGACAATGACAAATGCATTACTAGGACAAGGATATCTAATTCTTGTCCCCACTGAGTACGAGGTAAGAATGAGCTCAAGTAGGTGATGGGAAAGGTCATGTAATAGTGAGAAGAGGATGTTCTACAACTATTTCATGACTAGGGGTGAAATGCTATTAAGCTAGGAAATCATTGCCATCAAAGTGAAATTTTTTCAACCCTAACTAGAATGTAAAGTACTCATCAATATTGTGTCTGGGAGTTTGATGATATGCACAATGTGGGAATTTTTTATCTTTAGGAGATAGCACAAGTCTATTCATAGGTGGTAATGTTATTAGTTCTTTGTTCAAAAAAAATTGTAGTTTCCTTTCACTTTCTGATGGTGGACGAGGATATTTTAGTTTTTGTAACTTGTAGGGTCTCTTGTGCTTGCTAGATTCACCAACTTCTCTAGTTGAATGTGGAGGGGGGGACCTAAGGTGATCCTCTCATACTTGTCATTATTATGATTCATTGGTTTTTCTTTAGGAAGAAGGACATTCAAATTATGAGGGGAATAAATGATCACTTTACCATCATCTCGAAGCTTTAGATATTCTCTAAGAGGTTTTCTATTATGAGGGGGATCTTGATATCCCAACCCTTTTTTGTTTTCATTAGTTGGTATTTGCACAAGTATTTGATGAATTTCATGTTCACTTTGTATATCACATTCTTGTTTAGTTAAGATTGTCAAGCATTTTCCATATGTTTCTTCAAGATTGATTGGAGTGTTTGTTACTTTGCTATTAGAAAATGGTTGAATGTTGGATTGTATAGAGCAGCTAGACTCAACTATTGTAGGGAACTTAGGTTCAAATTTTGTTTCAAGATATAAGTAACCAAAGATCTCAAGAGGTGGTATGGTAGGATGATTTGGTTGGTTCGTGGATGGGTATAATAATGTATTAGCCTCTATGTTCTTAAGAAAATAATTTAGGAACTTATTCATGTTGTCATAATCTTCTCCAATTATGTCAACATCATGAGGAGGGCATTTGTTAGGGGTTGAGTGAGAATGAGTAAGTTCTATGTCATTAGAGTCATTTGCAAAGGCACAATAAGATACATCCACTAAGGACTTTAATGACATCCAAAGCTTGCTAAAGCACATATCCATGATGCAAATTTTAGATTCTAAATTATGCAACAATATTGTAAATGTAATTTTTATTTTAAGTAATGCACAAGATGAATGGATTTAAGCTAAATGTGATGATTTAAATGTAACATGAAATCTACAAGCTATAATAGGGAGGTAACAACAGTAAACAAAAACTTAGAAATTGAACTATAAATGCCAAAAAATGCAATGTAAAATATGTAAAGGGATTGATTTTCCCAAGGTGGCGAATGAGTCCAAAACTAATTTTTTTGAAAATTTTCAAAAATTTTGAATTGGATCTTATGCTTTTTTATGTTTTCTAATGCAAGTATGAGATGAAAATGCAAAAATTGATGAATTTTCAATGAATTTAAGTGTAATAATGCACGCTAAAATGAGCTTTTCACTAATGCAAATTTTGAAACCCAAGAATAAAAATTAAGCAATGCAAGACCTAATGTAATGCTAATGCAAGCTAACCATAGGATGTAAATGCACTCCAAATCAGAAATACGATATTCTAAATGTAGGTTCACCAAGATGGATCCTCCAAAAATGGAATAGGGTTTTTGGGCAGGATATTTTTGCTTTACATTTTTTCCTATTCCAGAAAGGTTCCACCCAAGGATAACCCTCGAGATTTAGATGCAAAGGATATTGAAATATAGCAACAGGGTTGACCTAGGGGCTGAATTTGATAAAGGGGTTCACCACCAAGTGTAAACTTGAAAAACATAAAACATAAAATGTTGGAAAACATAGTGTGATATGCAAAAAGACCTATAAATGCAAGTAAAATGTAATGCAAAGTTATGAAAATTAAAGTGTATGCCTGGGAAATTGAAGAATTCAGAATGGATGTTTAAAATCTTGAAGAATAGGTTGTGTATACCTACTGGGACTCATACACCAAGCTAGGTGAATTAGTCCAATTTTAGGTAAACTGTGCCAAAATAGGTTTCAGACAAAAGGGTACTCAAATCTGCAAAAATCACTACTAAGCCTATATAGTGGGACTCATTCACCAATATTGGCGAATTAGTCCACTTCTAGATTTCTAGAAATTCAAAACTGGAATCTATAGCTCTTAGTCTTCTTTTTTATTCTTGATTGAGATCTGGGTCAGAAACTGCATAATTCAACCTATAGATCTTCTCCAAGCTTCTCCAAGACTTTTTTGCAACTTTGACAACTTTGAATTGCTTTGAAAACTTGACAACAACATTTCCAATCTTGCTCCTTGATAAATCTATAACCTAGACTTGTAAATCACACACAAGAAGAGGGGAAAATGTTATGGGGTTAGAGGATAGGGGTTTTCCTTGGTCAAACCCCTTTTTAGTAATTAAACCCTTGAGATAGAGTGAAATAGAATGGAGAGTGATGAATGAACAAGAAATGATGTTACAACTAATAAAACCCTAGCAATAAGATGCAGAAAACATGTAAATGATAGCTCTAATGGATGTGGACCTAAACTCTATCTTGATGTTGATAGATCTTCAATGCAATGCTTGCTTGAATCACACAATCCTACACCATAATTGTTATCTCCAAAACAACATGATGCAAATAATATTTGACCATGTGATGATTAACACTTGAAGAATGCTCCTGAAAGGTTGATAATATGTCCTTGAAATGCCTTGAATGCTCTTGTGAACAAAATGCTTGAATATTTTAGTATAAGGTATGCTTGGATGATTGATGGGATGAAATGAGAGAAAGAAACTTGTATTTATACTCAATTTTGCAATAATTCCTAAAATTACAACACCATAGGCCAACCTCAGATCTTGGAGAATAAAAACTTGCAAGAATTTTAAATTAATTTTGAATTTTGAGCTAAAGGGGATTCATTCACCACCTTGGGTGAATGGGTCCCATCTAAGGGTACTCATTTTCCTAGAATGGCGAATGAGTCCCACCTTAGGAATTTGAGGTGAGTTTTGGGATTTTGATGTTTTAAATGATGTTTGTCAATTTACCCTAAAAAATATACATAAATAAGGCCTATGGATGAAAAATGGGACCAATTAAAGCATAAGAAAGACCATTTATTAATAACAAGCCTAGAAAAATGTGAAAGTGTGTTACAACACTTTACAACACTTCAAAACAAGGCCTAGTAAATGATGAAAAGAGGTTATTTAGATGAAATACATTCACAAAACCTTAGAAAAGCATGAAAGTATGTTACAACACTTTACAACACTTTACAACACTTAGGTAAGGTACCACTTAAACCCTTTTAGTTCACAAGGGCCCAAGACCATTAATGTGAATGTGTTATCTACATGACAACACTAAATCAAGGGCACATTAAGCCAAAATCAAAAGGAGGACCTAAGTAAGTCAGAAAAAGTAGAAGGGTTAGTTTTCGGGTGACTCTAATGAGAGTCAATCAAGAGGCATAACCAAACATGTAAGTTAGGAATTTTGGAGAATTTTTCATTTGATCGTTAACACAAGCAAAAGGAAAAAATAAAAATGGAGGGTCCTCATTTTTCTAATAGAAAAATAGGGTGTGTTGTGAGACCAAAAAAAATAGGAACACTATGAAGAAATTTATAAATATTTGTCTTTTAATATTTTTTTTCAAAAATATCTAGGAAACACCCATTATTTAAAGAATCTAGATAACAATGTACCTTTGGATAATGATGTGCATATGTTGTATTCCCATAATTTCATCCTAGATAAAAATTCTACAATAAT
Organism: Sequoia sempervirens; assembly: GCA_007258455.2. Taxonomy (NCBI): domain Eukaryota; kingdom Viridiplantae; phylum Streptophyta; class Pinopsida; order Cupressales; family Cupressaceae; genus Sequoia; species Sequoia sempervirens. The sequence continues at coordinate 21,843 of VDFB02344505.1, read as the reverse complement.
AGGTTAAAATATCAAGAATTTAGACTTTCACAAGTGTTTCTTAATCAATGGCCATGTTCTCCAATCGAGAATAAACCTTTAGAAAGTTGAACAGGCCCACACATATATTAGGGCATGTATTGATACATAGAGAAAACTAAGGCTTCATTACATCAATTTAATTAAATGGGTATGTGCAGGATCATGATGGGCCAAAAAGTGGCAATATGATGGGTATTTGTAGGGTATGTGGCTGATGAATTGTTTTTCACCCAAAATTGATGAAACGAAAAGGGTTTTTAAAGGACATTATTAGCTTTCCACCAATATAAATTATGCTTTAATTTGAATTTAATAAATAATTATTATTTATTTTCTATTTGAATTATGAGTAAAGTCCTAATTGATAGGCTGATTGAAAAACATCTATAGCTTTCAAACAGTATCACATTTTTTGAATCTAAAACATGCATCACATTCTATGCTTCACATACTATGGGATTAAACAAATAAAAATTGAATTTCATTAATTTTTTACAAAGTTAAGGTGGTCAGACATACGAGTTTTTTATATTTTTAAAAGTTGTAATAAAAATCAATAATTGATTATTTACTTGGAAAAAAATTACAAAAAATAATGCATCACATCGGGACATGGTTCCTCTACTTATATCTAAAATCTTATAAAAAAATATTATCATTTTATTGTGTTTAGGGTGGTTAGACAGACACCCACTTATTTTTTCCCTAAAATTTAAGTATTGTTGCATTGAAATTTCAAATTTTTGCCAAATAGATTTATTTAAAAAATAATAAAACTAGTAGTTTACAAAATTCATTCAATTTTCTACAAAATCTATTCTTACATATTTTTGAAATAATATAGATAACTTATTCAAATTTTTACGTCAAGTTGTCTTACTCTGATTTTTCTAAATTTTTTGCCACTTAAGGGCTTGTTTTTTCCATGATGATCTTGCACATACCCAAATCATTTCATGCACTCTATATTAAATTTTATTTTCCAAAAATAGGAATTAATATTTTCCAATTAATATTTCTATCACAACTAATCATGAGAAAATTGATAGAAACTACCATGCTTGTTTGATATTAATGTCAAGGTGCACACCAAAAGAAAAAAATATTTTTTTTCCTTTAAGTTTGTGGAATACATTTGAACACAAATAAATTTAAAACGAGGACTCTAAATTCCTTAATTATATAGTTTCTTCATGAGAGACCACATAAGATAATTCATCAACATGATCTTTCATTCAAGAAGAAATGTTCTTTTTTTATTCAAATGATAAACTATATTGTTCACAAGATAGAGGCTACTTCCAAAGCATGGATGAACCACACTCCATTACATAAATGGGAAAATAAATACTTTTACAACAATAATAAGCTACTCAAAAGGTGCTTCATTAATCAAAATTAGGAACTCTTCTAGCTCTAAAGTGATCTTCACCAAGGGACCAATGGAGGATGTTAACCACCACCCAACCATATTACAATTTTTATTTTCGATAGAAGTATATGCTACTCTACACAAAAACCCATGAACAAAGAGAAGAAAACTATATAAAAACCACTATCAAGCCCAAAACTCACATACATACAAATAATCTAAAGAAAGACATGCCAACATTCACACAAGAAGCACATATGGTTTTCTCAATACATGATCAAATTTAGCCAAGCCAATTAAAGAAAGAAGAAATGAGGATAGCTAATCATAGAGTGGTTTTCTCCTTGGTTATTCACAACTAAGCTAGTAAGCAAGATCAATAATGAAGGTCTCATAGTGAGAATCCACCCCATGTATGCTTCTCAATAATTCAAACTACTTCTTTAGGACTTGCATGCATGTAAGGGACCTCTTAGTACTCACACCCAATTAGTGGACTTCCTTAGTGCCTATAGCTAAGTTAGGAACTTCTTTTGTGCTCAAACTATTAATTATCTTTCATTAATTAATTACAAATTATTCACTATTTTATATGTAACTTCTTTGGAGCCTTCCTTCGACTCTTCCCAAAAGTCTAGGTAATTAACCACTCCAATCTCCCTACAAGCACCCATAATCCTAAACACTCCAAAGGTCAATCTTTTTTAAAAAGCCCAAGAATGAGCAAGGTTCAATTTTTCATATATACATGCTTCCCAATACACACATTTTATGTCTACAGGAAAATTCATAATTCTACAATTTAATAAAAATATTCTAATTTTTCAAATTTTAATAAAATTCTTGCTTCTTTACCTTAGTCTTAAAATGCACTATTTTCCTTGGTTTTCATTTGACTATATATAATCTAAAAATATCCTTGACTCTCATAACATCACATTGTTACAATAAATTGACTTCTTGATTAATAATAATCCCTTTCCAACTTGTAAGTGAATATTAAACTTCATTTTTTAACAAATATAATACTTTAGATTTTTCTTACAATATATTAAAAAAATATTGTTTAAATAAAAATAAGAAATAGCATTTTTAAAGAATAAATGATAATAAAGAAATATCTTAAATATTCTCTTCACACTTTAAAATATGAAAATGTGGAAGATATAATTTTTTTTTCTAAAATTACATAAAATCATATGGGCCCCTCAGCTCCACTTTTTGGAATTAAAATCAAAGCTAAGGCGCACTAAATACTCAACATTGCTAGTCAACATTGATTACAACATTGCTAAGTCACTTTTTTCTTCCACTTGCTCTTGGTATTATCTAAATATGAGTCAAATTTCCTACTACATATTTAATTTAAATGTATTGTATGGTAGTCAAAGAAAATCTAAAATTACATAAAACCATATGGGCCCGTCAACTCCACTTTTTGGAATTAAAATCAAAGCTAAGGCGCACTAAATACTCAACATTTCTAGTCAACATTGATTACAACATTGTTAAGTCACTTTTTTCTTCCACTTGCTCTTGGTATTATCTAAATATGAGTCAAATTTCCTACTACATATTGAATTAAATGTATTGTATGGTAGTCAAAGAAAAAAATTATTGTTGTTGACATATTTAAAATAAGCATAATTTTTAAACAAATGAGATTATAAAAACATGATTAATATATATTTTATTTGTTGTTGAATTTAATTACACATTTAAAATAAACAATAATTTTTAGGAAAAATCAGACTACAAAGATGACTAATATGTATTTTGTTTGATGTTGAATTCAACAACACATTTAAAATGAACACAATTTTTAAATAAATGAGACTAGAAAAAGATGACTAATATGTAGTTTGTTGTTGAATTCAGAAACACATTTAAAATAAGCACATTTTTTAGACAAATGAGACTACAAAAAGATGGCTAGAATGTTTTTTTTTTGTTGGATTGAACTTGTTCACATATTCTTGTAACTCACTTTTTCCATCCACTTGCTCTTGGTATTATCTAATTATGACTCAAATTTCCTACTAAATGTATTAAATGCAGTTTGAAATGAGTCTGCATCTTGCACATTTAAAATATTTAAATGTATTGTATGTTAGTCAAGAATATTTAATTTTACTTTTGAAAAAATGTTAATGTTAAACATTGACATATTTAAATTAAACATAATTTGTAAACAAACAAGATTTTAAAAAGATGATTAATATATATTTTATTTGTTGTTGAATTTAATTACACATTTAAAATAAATATAATTTTTAGACAAAATGAGACTACAAAGATGACCAATATGTATTTTGTTTGATGTTGATTTCAATAATGGTTAAAATAAACACAACTTTTAGACAAATGAGACTACAAAAAGCTGTCTAATATGTAGTTTGTTGTTGAATTTAGGACACATTTAAAATAAGCACAATATTTAATCAACTAAGACTAAGAAAGATGACTAGAATGTATTTTGTTTTGTTGGATTTAATTTGTTCACATCTTCTTTTCTAAGTAGATGAGACAAGTTAAATCAAGGTTTGGTGGGAAAAAGTAAAATTATTATTAGTATTTTTCATACTATTGCAATGAATTTTCTTTAATTAATTATTAGTACATTGATTTTGAGTCAATTAGAAACAAAAAAAAAATCATCTCCTAAGTGAACATGTAAAATTTATTGAACTTTAAAAATGATTTTTTGTTAACATGATTGACTGAAAAGTTTGGTGTGTTATGGGTGAAGGTAATGTATTATTTTGCCATTTTTTTAGGAATGGATTTTACCTTGCATTATCTTTTATAAAATAAGATACAAATAGTAAATTAATTAATGATAAAAGTACTAATAAATGTTTTAGTAAAAATACTAGTTGGTAGGGTTTGGCCAAACTATATTATTTAATCTTTATTTTTTAAAAATTCAAATTTAAATTATTATTTTGTAATTATTAGGAGTTAACTTATTATAATAAAAAATAGATATAATAATATGATATTATAAATTAAACTTTATTATAATACAATAAATATAATATTTAAGTATTATAATAAAACTATACAAATAATAATATTATAGAAACATGCTAATATAATATAATATAATAATAATCATACTAGTAATATAAAAAATATAAATCTAATGTAATAATACAATCATAAGATAATCACATAAAATAAATTTAATATACTATAAATTATACAATGAAAACAACTCAAATTTATTACAACAATATAATTAATGTTTTAAATATATTATATAATATAACTAATAAATTATATAATATAACAATATGTTAATAACTATAAATTAATATATAGGTTATAGATAGGTATATAAATTGTATCATTTAATAATCATTCAAATATGATAATAATTAATTAATATATTATTTTATTTATTTAGAGATAAAAATATGATTTTAATAGTATAATCATAATTAAATGATTATTTGATCTATTAACTTTAATATAATATATCTTTATAAACTTAACTAAAATAAAGTTTCTCTTTTAAAATATAACTATAGTTAACTTTATCTATCATTTATTCTAATATATTTTTATTACATTATTTAACATATTATTTAGTGCGCTAGAAAAAGGGGTAACATTACATGCTAGCTACATTACACACTGATTTAGGATGAGAGGAAAGGGGTAGTTTCATTTAAATTTTTATTTTTATTTTCTAGCTAGCATTTATTATTTTGAGTTTAGAAATGATAATAGCAGTAGTATGACATGATTAAGAATTGTCAAAATGGCTATAATCTAGACCTTACATCAAGTTGATTTTTTTTTCTTGCTAATAAGTATTTTTTTGAGTTTAGAAATGATAATAGCAATAGTATGCCATGATTAAGCATTGCTAAAAAGGCATTAATCTATACCTTACATCATGTAGTAGTTTTTGAAACATACCAAGATGTCGTAAGATGGAATTTGTAGAAAGGGAGAGATCATTAATGTGAATAATTAATTCACCAATAAAGGGCTTACAATAATCCTTTCATAATTAAATAATTATACTTCGTAGTTAGTTTTATAGTTGACATAATCTTCTATAAACACTTCTTTCAATTTGCAGAGTTTACAAAGGTATTTTATAAGCATCGACAGGCTATCCACACTCAACCATTTCATAGAGCTTAAACAATTTGAACATATATTTATGATATCATACTACTCCTTTTATTAACATAAAAATGCCATATTAATTTCAGATTGTTGTCTTAATTTCTTTAAATTAAAGTACACGAGGGGAGTCTAATTGATGCCTATAACTCCTCAAGTAGTGTGTGATATCTGCTTGATCCTTCCACTAAAAGAATATCCATCCTCCTTTGTTTTTAATAAGGCATTCATCCTCCTTTGTTAATCAACATAACGCCCAACATTTACTAATATATATAATCTCCAATGTATCTAATAGTAGTCAATCTGAACAACATGGCATTCAGAGGTTGTTTTCTATCCCCTTTGTTAGAACTATAAAATTTTGAAAATTTTCATGGCTGCATATACTCATTAGTTCCCAAAAATGGCCATACCATAAGAACAAAAATCCACTTTGCATAACATATTTTCCCATATTCTATCATGTGGTCCCATAGAATTCATCTAACCTGAGTAATTCAATGTATAATTCATATCAACATGAGATGATGAGGGTCTCCCTGATCCATAAATCATTTCATACTAGTGTGTGTCTTTTGTATTCTATCGGCAAGAGTTCAGGAATGTCATACCAATATGATTTCATCTAAAGACATATCGGCAGGACATAGTTCATTGTCTCAGCAACTAAAGGATCCTATCAGCAAGAAAATGTTCGTCGAAATAACTCATAGCGAGCACATATGTTTCTTACTGATTGAGGCACAAGGAGATGTGTCAGCAAGACAAGAGCCATCAGAGTGAAGTCCTACAACACTCATCCGGTCTTGTTGATAATGCAAAGGAGGTTCTATCGATGATTATCAAAATGAAGTCATGGAGTCCTACCGACCCCCTATGTCATAGCAATAGGATTACATTAAGGATTTGGCAGTATATCTAGACATAATGGATTTAGCGAGACAAACTTCATCGAAGAGAGCTATGAAGGTCATACTAAGTGTTGCTTCCATTGGCAGGAAAATTGTTAAGTCTTGGTGATTAGGAAAAAAATTGAAGGAAACATCTTGGTAAGACTTGAGTAGTTAGAGGAATGTTTGTCGACTGCTAAAGTGACAACTATACTAAAGATGGAAGACTTAGAGTGTTGGGGAGACTCAAAGCATCAATGAGACTGTGGGACATTAAAGCGATATGTGATCTATGGTAGTCAGAGAGACATTGAACATCGGTGAAACTACATGACATCTCAGTGAGTGTCTAATGAACATGGAAAAGGCCCGAACAAGTGGATCGCCACAAAATTGAATATGAATGGAGATGACTTTTCATGTAGCTGATGTATAAATACCAATTTTTGATAGAGAATGAGAGATAGAGAGAAAGCGAATAAAAAATACAATAGGATACAGAATGTCTTTGTCTTAGACTATGATGCATGTTTGAAATAATGGAGATTTCAATTGAATTCATTTGATGTGGTGACATTTTTCTGGTATCAATTTTTTGTTGTGTTAATTAAAAGTATTGCTAGAGTTGTCTCCAAGGTTGATGTTTACTAATTGTTTAAACTAATATATCAAGGATATTTTTATGTTTATCAGTGCACACTTGTTCTATCTATATGGTTGGATTAGTTGGTTCTTTCAAGAAGAGATTAAATCCTTTTAGTCAATCATAGTAATTATGGAATCTCATTTGTATCATTAAGAAGAGCTTGCTAATCGCATTCTTTCATGTTTATACTAGTTATAAACATAAATCTATATGCCAAACAATTTGAGTTTCTACTAGAGAGAAGTTACTCATTTCAGATTCTCATTTGACTCTGTACACCAAATAAGGCACTAGTCTCTGATTTTTGATTATTTAATTTCATTCATTTTTACATATGAACACATTAGATTTTAGCCTTGATATTGCTTATACAATTTGTACCAAAATAAAAATCATTTATCCACTCCCATTTGCTAGTGTGGGTAAATTACTTTAGGAATTGAACAAAGGTCAAGTCTACTTTGTACAAATAAGTATACCCACCTAGGTCTAGCAGCACCTAAAGAGAAGAAGGTTCAAATCATTTGGCCTTGTCTATTACCCTGAAACATTGTGAGAGCTTGGAAACCTCTCTTGGTTCAAACTTGCATTTTGGAGAGCTAACAAATTGGCAATTCTACTAGGGATAATTTGTGAAGTTTCAGAAAAAATTGATTCCGCTAGGGAAAATAGAAAATAATTTTAAAAGAATCATTTTCCTACCTTTGGAAAAGTAGGTGGCAACTCTGGTAAAAACTTGATGAAGAATGGATAGACAATTTGTGTATGGAACAAAAGAATATTTTAGAAGGTAGTAGTTGATAAGAGGAATTAAAGAATTGACAAAGCAACAACTACAATTGGAGAATGAAACACTACAATTAAACAAAGAAACACTACAATTGAAACAACAACTGTTACAATCAAAATAATTTTCCAGTAAGAATGAATACACAAATGTAGGTAGGCATTGGACTCCATAAGTGCCTGATAATACAATTGGAAATCTTCACGATGGAAGGAATCCATCTCATGCACAACAGAACATTTATTCACCACAACCATCAAAGCAAATAAATTCTTATCAAGTCCCTCCTGGACAAGGACTGGTAAGCTATCAAGATTATCAATATAATCAATGTCAAGTGCAACAAAATTCCAGCCCACTTGGAAATGTCAGTAAAAATCTACAACAAGGTACGTATCAGAACCAACAATCTAAAAATGATGAATATTTCAAAAATATTTTGGATCCCTTTCTTGACATAAGGAGATATAGAGGAGAATATGGGTGCTATTTGCTCTAAAAAATGGTTGATATTTGTAGGGAAATACCTATTAATTTTCCACCTAGTAAGTCTGAGATCATTTGATAGTTCATGGAAGTGTACGAGCCAAACCCAGTTTATTTTCCTGAATCATGGATACCAGTTTCTCTTGATCAACTAGATGAATGGACTGATATTGTAGATAGGAAAAGGTATGACAACAATGGTGAAGTCATTGATGAAGATGGAGAAATTGATCAAATAATGCAGCCAATAGAAGATGAGACATGTGCAAATCAGAATGATTCCTGTGATAGTTTGCATGATGAAGATGAAGATACAAGAGATCTCTCTTGCATAAAAGATTGTGATAAGGAAAGTAGTAAATTTTATGAGGGATCCAATGAATATTCAAATTGTGAAGATGAACCTATAGATTTTGACTTACAATGGGGTCATTCTTGTAGTTCTTGTGGTGATCAAGAGGAAGAAGCAATGGACAATGTGGGTCCATTTGACAGTGAAAAAATAGTTCCTCTAGATGTAGTTGACTACCATGAAGACAAATATGATCAAGAGGAGGGATAAATAATGGAAGATATGGAAGAAGAAATGTGTTTACTCAGTAGTGAGAAAATTTCAGATTTTCTAACTCTTTCAAAATTTCAGAAATGTGCACAAGAAGGTGATTCTAAAGTCTTATGTCCAGCTTACATTTGTTTTGATAGTGAAAGTAATTTGTGTGATGATTCATATGACTCCATGTGCATTTCTCAAAAAAATGGAGAAACCTTTGAAGTTGATCCAAAATTTATATCCATTCAAGAAGAGGTATGTGATTTAGAAATTTCTAACTCATGTGGAGAAGACATTTATTTGCATACCAAGGATGATAGGAGTCCAACATTGATTGGTTCATATATGCATGATATTGAAGATATGAATCATATTTTAGTGGCAAATGGTGATATGGAAGATGTACAAAAATGTTTTAGATCTGTTTATCTCAAACAGTGTTGATATGACAATGCATTTAGATTTATGTGAGAAGCATTCAAATCTTGAGATGAGTGACACAAATGATCATATTTTTTTCCCTCCTCATGTACATGAAATTTGTATTACTTGGTTGCATTATGATTGGAAATTGCCTATGCATTTTAATCTAAGTTATATGATGGATAAAGAATGTTTTCAATTTTCAAATCAACAGGGATATCATTTTGTGATGCAGGACCCAGACCTGAATGGGGGAAAGAGTTGGAAGTATCTATATGACAGCAAGAGTAGTAAGGAGGATGACATGAATACTTTCAAGAGAAATTCATTGAGTTCAAATCATAATAAAATTTATGACAGAGGAAAATATGGACATTTCTTTTGGGTGTCCTTGAGCCATCATTTACTAAAATGAAGTCTAATTTTGTTTCCAAAGGAATAAAAAGAAGCAAGAATTTCTAGTACATGGACAATCCTGAAATTCCTTCTTTTAAAATTAAATTTTCCATGTACAGTAGTATAGGGTCATGCTCATCTCCATTTCCATTCATTTCATCTTGCTCATTGGTCCATAACCTTGAAAGTTTGGTCTGCTCACATAGAAATCTAGATCCTTGCAATGATCTCAATCATTCATCCCCAGACAAAGCCACTGTTAGAACTGTCAAATTTTGAAAATTTTCATGGCTGCATATACTCATTAGTTCCCAAAAATTCCCATACCATAAGCACAAAAATCCGCTTTTCATAACATATTTTCCTATATTCTGTCATGTGGTTCCATAGAATTCATCTAACCCTAAGTACTTCAATATATAATTCAGATCAGCATGAGATGATGAGGGTCTCCCCAATCCATTAACTATTTCATACTAACGTCTATCTTTTGCAGTCTATCGGCAAGAGTTCAGTAATGTCATACCAATATGATTTCTTCTGAAGAAACATATCGGCAGGACGTAGTTCATTGTCTCAGCAACCAAAGGATTCTATTAGCAAGAAAATGTTCATCAGAATAAGTCATAGTGAGAAAATATGTGTCTTACCAATCAAGGCACAAGGAGATGTGTCAGAAAGACAAGAGCCATCGAAGTGAGGTCCCACAACACTCATCTATTTTTGCCAATAATACAAAGGAGGTTCTATCGATGATTATCAAAATGAAGTCATGGAGTCCTGCCAACCCCCTATGTCACAATGACAAGATTACATTAAGGATTTGGTGGTATATCTAGACAGAATGAATTTGGCAAGAAAAACTTCATCAGAGAGAGCTATGAAGGCATACTGAGTGTTGCTTCCATCGACAAGAAAATTGTTAAGTTTCGGTGATCAGAAAACAAATTGAAGGAAACATCTCGGTAAGACTTGAGTAGTCGGAGGAATTTTTTCCAACCCATAAAGTCACAATGATACTAAAGACTAAAGAGTCAGAGTGTTGAGGAGACTCAAAGCCTCGATGAGACTGTGGGACATTAAAGCGATATGTGATTTGTGGTAGTTGGAGAGACATTGAACATCGATGGAACTACATGATGTCTCAGTGGATGTCTAATAAACATTGAAAAGGCCTAAACAAGTGGGTCACCATAGACTTGAATACGAATGGATGTGAATTTTCATGTAGCTGATGTATAAATACCAATTTTTGATAGCAAATGAGAGATAGAGAGAAAGCGAATAAAAAAAAAGTAGGATACAAAATGTCTTTGTCTGAGACTATGATGCATGTTTGAAACAATGGAGATTTCAATTTAATTCAGTTGATGTGGTGAAATTTTGCTAGTATCAATTGTTTGTTGTTTTAATTAAAATTATTGTTGGAGTTGTCTCCAAGCTTGATGTTTTCTAATTGTTTAAACTAATATATCAAGGATATTTTTGAGTTTATCAGTTCACACTTGTTGTATCTGTATGGTTGGATTAATTGGTTCTTTCAAGAAGAGATTAAATCCTTTTATCCAATCATAGTAATTAGGGAATCTCATTTGGATCATTAAGAAGAGCTTGGTAATCACATTCTTACATGTTTATACTAGTTATAAACTTAAACCTATATGCCAAACAATTTGAGTTTCTGCTATCTAGAAAGAAGTTACTCATTTCAGATTCTCATTTGACTCCGTACACCCAATAAGGCACTAGTATCTGCTATTTTATTGTTTAATTTCATTCATTTTTACATATGAACACATTAGATTTTAGCCTTGATATTGCTTATACAATTTGTACCAAAATAAAACTCATTTATCCACTCCCATTTTCCAGTGTGGGTAAATTGCTTTAGGAATTAAACAAAGGTCAAGTTTTCTTTATTCAAATAGGTATACCTGCCTAGGTCTAGTAGAACCTAAAGAGAAGAAGGTTCAAATCATTTGTCCTTGTCTGTTACCTTGAAGCATTGTGAGAGCCTGGAAACCTCTCATGGTTCAAACCTATGTTTTTGAGAGCTAATACCCTTAAAACCATATTCATAAAGAATATATTATTGTTGGAGTAAAATATTCTCCCTGATTGTCCCTTGGAAACACACAGTACATCTTTTGTTATATTTTATGAAATTTTCTAGCATAAATTATATAAGTTACTTCTAAAATGTCTAGAAATTATGGTTGTCTCAAAGCCAATAAAAGGAAGAGAACTTGATGGATGCTATTAAAGAAAAGAGTTGGTTCTTATTAAGAAGCTAAACTGCACTTGGGTCATGACCATATTATATTGTAAAATACCTTACTCCCATCTTCCTATAAAATGACCATGTCAAAGAAAAGTCTAAATAGAAATCTTAAAAAATACAAAAAGTTCTGATTTAGGACAAACATAAAAAAAATTGAAAGTAATTTGTTCTAAATATTCTCAAATAGGTTAAACTCAAGTAGGCATAGATGTGTAAATACATAAAGAGTAGTCATGACTTGACTAGATTTTTACCAATAAGAGCGGGCCTATAAATTCCTACGTTATATTTTCAACTCATGGATGCACTTACAATTTCAATGCTCAACAGAAGGAAATCACATGTATGACATTAATTTAAGATTTCCATTCTCATTAACCAAAAATATAAATGTAAAAATATTCAAACGTATTGTTCTCGAAGTAAAAATTGAGGGGGATCTCATACCGAATTGTATAATTGACTTATACATAATCAATTCAATTAATATTTTAAAAAAAATTTAACAAATTTATACTACATCATCAACACAATTTTCCTTAAACATGTATTATATTTTGTTATACAACTTTATTTTTAAAAGAAATTATATTGAATTACACTTTGCATATACTTGGTATCCTTCATGTCTTTTGTGTGAAGCAAATTGATTTACTAACACTAATCATAACTCAACCTATAACAAAGGGAAAAAAATGGAGAAGAAGAAAAAACTTTGTTATTGCATGTTCCAAGATAAGATGTGAAACATAGAAATATAGGTTCACCAATTTGAAATGGGAAAATGGGGGTATAATGGACCTATTTTCCTTTATTTCATTAGGAAATGAGATCCCCACAAAGAATTAACTTACAACCCTTAGGTGAGTCAACTCAAAATAGTAAATCGACTCAATTATGCCCATTCAAACTTGAATCTTCAATTTAAAGCATAATATATTAGCTGTCGTTTAATAGTAGCTGTTTTGAGAGAATATTTTAGCTGAAAGTTCATATTTTTAGAATACATGATTTTTAAAAGTCTTTCTTGAGAATCTATAGTCCTCAGTTTTTCAAACCTTTTACTTTGATTTAGATTTTGGGATCAAATTAATAAATTACAAATTTTGATTTATGGTATTCGTAACAAGTTACAATGAATATAATTATATGTTTTGGTTTTGTTATGTTTTGTTTTATTAAACATAGGTTTTCATCGTACGAATTTCTTTTGCGGAAAACAGAAGATTATAAAAAAAAACTATGATGCACCAGATATTGAAGTCTCTGATCCAACAAAAATTAAAATTTGACATACAAAAAAATTACACATACCGTACATGTTCCGAAGTTGTATTGCTTGACTTTGAAACTTGATTAAGGAAAATTATTCAATAAAAACTGAAGCATTAGATATCTAAGAAAGAATTGAAGCTTCATGTGTTATCGTTATATGCGTCGCTTTAAAATGTTGTTTTTGAAAAATCTATTATGGGAGATGGAAAGTGATTTGATTCCAAATTTTGAAAAAAATATTTTTAGAACGACAAATTTGATGAACTCTGTTTGCACCATTCATTCCGAGTTAGTGCCGAATGTGAAGATTTAGTTAAAATAATAATGTTTTATTAAAAATTTATTATGGGATCGGTGATCCCATAATAGTGGTTTACAATTTTGGCCAAACCGACACTATTATTATTTTAACTAAATCTTACATTCAGCACCAATAGTGCTAAACTATGAGGAATTGAGATGCAAACTAAGGTCTCATAAAATTTTGTCCAGATTCTAAAAATATTTTTCAAAATTTTGGAATCAAATTGCTTTTTCCATCTCCATGAAAATGATTTTTTCGAAAACAACATTTTTTAAAAAGCATGCGCACATAATTTTTTCAAGGATAAAATTATAATTCTTCAAATTTAGATTTGTAACTTGATATCTAGTGCTTCCATTTAGTTAGATTTTTATTGAATATTTTTCCTTAATAAGTTTCAAAGTCAAACAAATTTTTAGACACTACTATCGTGCGTAACCTTTTTGTATATGTCAAAATTTTATTTTATTTTATTTGTTGGATCAAGGACTTCAATATTTGGTGCACCTATTTTCATTTTTTTGATAATATTCTATTTTCCACATAACAAAGAAATCATTTTAAAACCTATGTTTAATAAAACTAAAAACAAATATATAAACCAAAACATATTAAATTATATTAATTGTATAGGTTATGAGGAATACCATAAATTGAAATAAATTTTAAATGAATTTATTTGATCCCCCAAAAAATCAAAAGTGATTTTTATCATTTTGATAGGTGTAAAGACATTTATGGTATTTAAAATCAGGCCAAGGGGTTTGATCAAGGTGATTTTGATAAACTCTGAATCCTTAAAATGGAACTTTTAAAGGCTTAAATCATTATATTTTCTAAAAATATTTGATTTTAGCTCAAATTCATTCCTCTCAGGAATTGTAAACCACTATTATGACAACCCATGGGTGAATGGGTCTCTATGAAAAATTTTAAATCTAATTTTATAGTCCTCAAAAACTATGTTTGCACTCCTAATTCCCCCAGATCTCACTATCAAAAAGATGGAAATAAATTTGGGATCTGAGTTTCCATGGCTTGACAATGAACGTGACAACAAATGCAACTTTGCAAAATTTATTTTTTGAGATCTTCAAATTTTTCTCAACCTATGAACCTGTACATTCACAAAGAGGAGAAAATTATTTGTTTTTGGTGGATAGGGATTTACCTTGATCAAATCCTATTTTGGTAATTAAACATTGAATTAAAATAACGGAAGATGAAAGGAAAGATGAATGAACAAGTACTATGTTGCAACTCACCAGACCCTTGATTTGAAACCCTTGAAGAATTGAAACTTGATAGATATCTCCAAGGTCTTGATCTTGTAGTAATTGGCTTGATTGATGATTTGATCTTGATGCTTGAATCTTGATTTGAAACTTGAAACCTACATCACAATGTTAGCTCCAAGAACATGCATGATGCTTGAGAACTTTGACACAATGCTTGAGATCTTGAATATTGCAATAAATCACTAAAAAATCTACCCTTGATTGCTCTTGATCATAATATTTTCTCTTGTGATAGTTTCATTCATGCTAGATGTTTTGAATTGGTAAAATAACCCAAGTGTATTTATAGGCATCTATCCTTAATTTCCAAAAATTAAGCATTAGAAGCCAACAATGAAATTTTATTTTAGGGACATTAAAATACCTCCAAGAACATATTTTAAATTTGGTTCCAAAGACCAAGGGAAGAGCCATTTTCCCATGGTTGAATGAGTCCTAGGTCCCTATTCCTAGAGTAGGAATTGCTCAAGGTAATTACTTATGTCTTGGAATTAATTATTGTCAAGTTCCCCTTCTGAAAATGTAATTTATTAGGCTTGTAGATGTAAAATAGTGCTTATTAAGGCATAGTTAAGTCCAATTTAATTGAGGGGACCCAAACAAAGTGTGAAAATATAAAGGAGTTGAAACATATGGAAAGGGGGGACAATAATATGGCCCTCTTCTCCACTATTTCACTCAAGAAATGAGATCCAAACCATTAAGTAACTACCAACCCAAAGGTGAGTCAAATCAAGATTTGGGATCTTACATTTTCTCCTTTATGCAAGGATGGGGTGATTAGTCAAATAACACCTTCGGGAGAATAAATTAAACTAGAAAAAAAACTCTAAACCTAAATCTAAAAGGTGCAATGAAGAAATCAATCACAAAACAGAAGGAAACAATAAATTTTCTAGAAAATTTGAGAATAAGGAATGTTGTGCACCTGGTTCAAACTTTCTATTTATGCAACCCTATCAGCAACTCATTTGTCAAGTGGCAAATGGGTCCTAGTAGACTTGTTCAGGAGACTATGAATCTAGAACTGTGGCTTGTAAAACTTGAAAATTTTCTACCACTAAAAACCCTATTAGGGACTCATTTTCCAAGTGGTGAATGGGTTCTGGTAGACTATTCTAGAAAACTCTAAATCTGATCTTGAAGTTCTAGACCTGAAATACTTCCTACAACTTGAAATCCCTACTTTTGGATATGCATCTGCTAATAATCTATTAACAAATTTTGAAGTTTTTTGGTGGATGGGGTTTTGCCTCATTCAAACCTCAAGTTTGGTAATTAAACCTTGATGATAAATGAAATATGAAACATGAAATGTGTGTGCAATCCTAATTTTAAGTGTGTATAATATTAAGATATATAATGATACAAAGAAACCCTACTCAATTATATTATAATAGGATCCTAGAATGAAACATGAACAGTGCAAAATACCTACTTTAGGAGATCCCAAATCCCCTTAATAAGTCATAAGACTAATTATACATTTCTTTTAGGCTTAAAATAGAATGATCATAGAATATGGAATCACTTAGGAAACAAGTCATTAGGCTTGGTTGACTTTCATGGTGCTTCTCCCAAAACATAGAATCCATCATGATTCTCCATAGAAATCTATAATCATTTCTTCAATAATGCTTGATCTTATGACAACAAAATGAGCTTGAAGGCCTGCAAAAACACTATAATGTTGCTTCAAGAATTCACTCTTTATTGATTCTTGAATATGAATGCTTGATATCATGAAAAATTTGTAGATTCTTAGATTGCTTAGATGAAACTATTTGAAATAACCTTGTATTTATAGATAACTTAAGATTAATTCCTGAAATTCAAATAACACAAGACAACATTAGATCTTGAATTTGAAATCATTAAAATACCACAAAAAAATATCCCAAGTGGGAGTCCTATGGTTAAGTTAGGACCCATTCTCAATAAGGAAAATGAGTCCTATCTTACTTAACTAGGACAAAGTTCGGGGCCTATGAAATATTATATGAAAAGGGGGTCCTAGGACCTAGTGAGTACCCATTCGCCAGGTGTCAAATGGGTCCTAGGTCACTAACCTAGGAAAAATACCTTGTTAAATTAAGTGTTATGTAATACAATTTATGAATGTTAGGTTTTATCCCTCATAATCTATAATTAATCAGGCTTGGATTTTAATTAAAGGGGCCAATTAGCCTCAAGTAATTAATAAATCCCTAGATTAGTGTGGAGGTGTAAAGATACACTTTACAGTTCACCCTAAATAAGTCACCAATAAGTTCATTTTATAAAAAAGGGACCTAAACCTAATGTGAGGCTATAAAGCACATTATGACACTAAATCAAGGCAAAATTAAGCTCATTAATTATTCCCAAGTGAAGTGTGAAGAAGGGATACTTTTTTCTACACTATATTTAGCACCCACTTTAGGGGGCATATGATAATACATGCATATGCAAGCTGAAGGAATTAAATTATATAAAAGGGATACTCATATGGATTCATTAGAGAGAATGAAGCCCCCACTATAGTTTCCCAGAAAAATATAATGTTAAGGACCACATCCTACAACACAGATTCATTAGTTACTCAAAAAATTTCTTATCAAACTTCTATGAGAATTGAGTTCGAGGGTAGATGTATTCTCCCATAATTTTCCTTGCTTTATGGAGGTAGAATCAAGGTGAATACGAAACCACATTGAATTAATTAGGTTGTATTGTTTCAAGATGGTGTGTCCCTTAGTCTTCCTTGTCTAGCATGGCACTTGGGTTTGTGACATGGCTTAACCACCTCCTATGGATCTTACATAAATTTGGCAGTTGTATCGGGCATTGATAGGTCAATCTTTTGGTGCAACGACAACCACCAATGTAACAATTGGTATTAGAGACAAGGTCATAGGTTCAAACCCCTCACTTGTGTTGGGGGAGCGATTTTTGCAAGATGGTGTGTCCCTTGGTTGTCCTTTTCTAGCATGGTGCTTGGCTTTGTGACATGGCATAATCACCTCCTATGGATCTTACATAAATTTGGTGGTTGTATCGGGCATTGACAAGTCAATCTTTTGGTGCAGCGACAACCACCAATGTAACACATATCATAGGGTATTTCCAAGTACCATGTCACATAGTGATAGAAATTTGATGATACTAGGAGCGGAATCACAAATCCAATTCAAGAAATGGCATTGAAAATATAGTCCTATAGCCCCCAATATGCTAATTTGAATAAAATGGCCTTTTAAATAAAATAATCTTTATTTACTAGGTTTTACTATATACTAATGAAAATGGAAATTTTTTACTATTCACTTGAAATTTACCTTTTTGAAAATTACCTTGGTGTAGAGTAATCTAAGATGCCAAGCCAAAGGACCGACAAGCCCCCTAGACTGGATGTAGTTCAAGATGAGGTGGCATGAGGTGCAGTTCAACAAATGGTGAGTAGATTTTGCTCTTCTTTTTCATTATTTTCATACATTTACTGTACTTTTCATTTCCATCTTTGTCACAAAGCATCTATTGCTAGTGCAAAGTGTCCCAAATTGGCACAAAGTGTCTAGAATTGTCTAAAGCATCCAAGACCCCCAGTCCAAAAATGGCATAAATGTCCACATTGGCCATAAAGAGTCTTAGAGAGACTCTATGTTATTTGATTCATAAATTTAGGATTTATTTCATGTAATTTTCTATTTTAGTTTCTTCTTTGAGCTCGACAGCACCTCAGAGGGAGAGTTTTGTTTCCTTCAAGATGTTATCACTCAATTATCACAAGAGGAGATCAACCTTCTACATGATGTAGGATTGTTCTGGGTATACCTCATGCCAACTATGAGGTATCATGATGACACGTTTCTATCCCTGGTAGAGAGATGGGATGTGGACGCATGTACCTTCCATCTTCCCATGGGTGAGATAACTATTACTCTAGAGGATGTACATCTCATCCTATGGATTCCTATCTAGGTCGAGACTGCACACTTAGCAAATTATTGATCCTTTAGATAGATGAGAGATTATATTATATATTTTCTATAGTAACCTATTTGATAGTTGAGCATTGGTCCATGCATTGAGCTTAGATGGATTCTACATGCATTGACACCACTTCTGTGGTGGATTTTGATCACTAGCTATGCACTCACATTGGTACTAGATGGTCAAGGAGCACATGTAGATGGTGGACTTGTACATATTATCAAGGAAACAAAGGGGAATAAGACCATTTATGCATGGTATTGTAGTATACTCACACATCTATAGTATGATTTGGGATGACTTTCATACCAGGAGCTCAACAACATTGTACATTATACACTCTTGCAAATATGGTTCTTTGAGCACATCACATATACTAGGCCAACTGAGTTTCCTCCCATAGTGACCATGGGATATCCATAGGCCTTTAGTTATGCACTAAGATGATCATGGTAGGAGGTGGATTTACTGCATTGGTAGATTAGGTTTGATCGACTAGATGAGGATGATATCAGTCGAAGGCCATATCTTAGGATTCCCTTGTGGTTGAATAACATGCTCGAGCTAGCTAGGCTATAGTAGGACTGGTTTATTTTAGGAACACATGATTACATAGTGAGAACATTTTACTATGATTGTGTCATGCATCAATTTTGACACATCCACGTACCATTGCAAGCTAGACCAATGTATCAAAGATCAACACAAAGTGATTCTAGACCTAGGGATAGTCATCGGCTTACTATTGAGGATGTGTACATCAGTGGTTCAAAGGATGAGGACCATGACGTGCCCCCATTCTCTGAGGCTGATGACATAGGAACTACTCAAGCCTATGACTAGTGGTGGGTTGCAACATGACCAACTCCTATCTTTCTTATTCACTACCTTGCAGGTCATGTCAAACCTCTTCTGGGTCACACAAAGGATAAAGATGATGACAAGGTAGACAAAGATATGGATGATGATGACACTAGACACCTAACATATTTATAGGTTTAGATGAGGATGAGGAGGAGGAGGAGGAGTCCTATTTTATGAGTGAGGATACCAATGAGGTAGAGGAGGAGCTAGTTTCCCCTGATAGGAGAGATACACCCCCTTCCAAATCCACTAGATCACATGCCACAATGGGATAAAAAATCCACATTCAAGAGCATGGGGAGGCCAATAGAAATAGGCTATAAACACTTCCTAAATAGAGGGGGATTATCATTCTATAGTTATACTCTGACTAATGGACTGGAGATCTAGGTGATGATTTTATATTTATAATTTTGTTATGCTCTTTTACTTTTGTGTATATGATTTTTATATATATATATATATATATATATATATAGGATGTGTACTAATTTTCTTATGATTTCCATCTTGCAAGGTCTACATGAGAGTGTCTAGAGTGCATGCCCCCACCTTTTGTGGGAAACATGCAGACCTCTTCAAGTTAGTAGTGAGATTAGGTGCAACATATGAGAGATCCACTAGTTGTGCCAACTAGCTTCTAGCAAAGCTTTCAATAGTCTAAGAATATTGAGGTCCTATTGACAGTAGAATAGAGGATTCCCAATGAGTAGAGATCTCGAGGCTACATGAGAACCTTGCTAGGGTACAATAAGCTAGAGAGAAGATAGATTAAGAGCTCATTAAGGAACTCATAGGAGAGGCGAGAGTGGTTGGACTAGTAAAGGGCCTACAAGAATCTTTAGGTAAGTCGTTATCATATTCTACTGTATCATGATGACCACGAGGACCACCAGCCCCCGAGGAGTCTAGCAGTCATAGACATTACTAGCATTATATTTAGTGATGTATATGTACTTACAAATTTTATGATATATATGAGCATTATTGTTTATGTTTTTTTGATCTTTTGTTGAATTAAATGTCAACTGTGATTTATTAAATATCCTTTGCAAGAATGTATATAATAAATATCTCCATGATTTAATGTTTATGTGATCTAATTAAAAAAATATTATTTTATGTTAGATGGTATATTATGATTAAGTATGTTATGTTAACATAAATTCACCTATGATCTAAATTAACACAACACACAAGATTTTATTTTGAATAGTATGGAAACTAAAGTAATAATTCAAACTAATTGAACAATCACTTTAGACTCTAAGACACACTATTATCATTTGTGAAAGAATAAAGCAATGTGAGATAAAATAGAAACTATCTACCTTATTTAACAACATTTATTTAACACACTATTCAAAAGAGAGAATGCTATGTGTAATACTGATGCAAATGTGCAACATTGACAGGTTCTTTTAGAGGTGTATCATCCATTTCCAGTAACGTGTAGGCTCCAGACCCATAGTTTTCTTTGATGATATAAGGTCCTAACCAATTAGAACTGAATTTTCCTTTTTCATTCGGAGGAGCATTGACATTATGTTGATTTTCATATAACACCAAGTCACCTTTATTAAATGTGGGATGATATTATCATTATAACCACATTGCATTCTTTTGGAATAAGCTTGGAGGTACTCAAGAGAATTGACACATTGTTCATCAAGAATTTCAAGTTGACGCAACCATTGCTATTTATAAGTAATATCATTGATAGGCCCTTTAAGAGAAATTCACAATGAAGGAATTTCTAACTCTAAGGGAATTATCACTTCAACACCATAAACAAAGTTCTAGGGATTGTTTATGATAGATGTTCTAATGCTTGTATGGTAAGCCCACAACACATAGGTTAGTTGAGTATGCCAATCATTATTATGTTTACTTATTGTTTTCTACAAAATATTTTCAAGAGTCTTGTTAGTCAATTCTTCTTGTTCGTTTGATTGGGGGTAATATGGCATTGAAAATCGATGTTGAATATTAAATGTTTCCAATATTTTTTTATTATCATTATTCTTAAATGGAGTTCCATTATTTAAAATCAATGTGGATCAGAGACCTAAGTGAGCAATAATGTGTTCCAATATAAAATGACATATTGCATTAGCTATTATGGAATGAAGAGG
>VDFB02344504.1:0-14485 GCA_007258455.2 Sequoia sempervirens | reverse complement strand
GCTAGAGTCTTTGAGAGATACTCCACATTTCTCTGCTAGTGATGTTGTGCTCTTGCAGTTTGGAAGATAGATTAATGATGTGGAAAAGCAAGTGTAATCCAATTTTCATGTTGTTTAGATTACTAGAAAGGTGTTTGTGTTGTGATAGTGTTGTTTTAGTGAGGATTCTCACAAAGGTGTGATGTTTGACTCTGCATTCCTCCATGTTTGTAGATATGGGTGTGTGGATCCAAAATTAAGTTTGTGATGTTGTGAAGGTTCTATTTCTAGAGTTTCATATTATTTGTCCTTCTACAGAGAAAGTTTGAAGTGATATAGTGTAAGATTGTATTGTTTGGTGGCTAGTTTAAGTGTCTATTGGCTTGTACCAACCTATTGTTGTATAAAGTGGTGAAATGGTTGATGGAGAGTGTTTTTGAGGTTCTTGTGATGTTTCCTATTGCTTTGCAATATTTTTCTATTTTCTCTAGAACAGGTTGTCGTCTGGAATGAAGGTGTTGCTGGGTTATGCTTTTTCTTGGCCTACTGCGGAATGTTGAAGGTGTGTGCCACAAGTTCTTTGTTGCACAGAGTTTGGGAAGTGTTTGAAGGTGTTGTATGGGTCATTCCAATTCATCTCGATGAAGAACAAGTAATGTTGGGTATTTCATGAGTACTACCAAGTTGTAATGGCTAGTATGCTACAAGTTTCATGTTTATCTGCTTAAGGCTGACCTAATTCAAATTTATGAAGTGTGCAGATGTTGATCATTGAAGGCTGATGCTATGAAGAGTCTCTATGACCTGGTTAAGTGTTTTTTGGAATCCACAAGGCATGTTCCTCTTCCTAGTGTTGCGTGTAACTCATTTTAGTCTTGTCTTCTTCATGTTTGATGTTGTTGTTGATCTTTGGATGACATGTAATTGCAATATTTTGTATTGTATGCTGACATATGTAATATAATCAATGTAATATCATGTATATATTGCAAACCTAGTTGATCTAGGTGAAGGAATGATTGTGAGTGTGATTGTAATGATGTGTAATGCATTATGATGTTTATGTAAGTGACTGAAAGAGAAAGAGAAGTGATAGATCCTATCTAGATTCATCTTGAAGATATTTTTGAGATAGAGGAGAATTAAAGAGAGTGCCTAATTATTTGCTAGAGGTAGTGAGCCAAAAGAAAATATTCTTGAAGGATAAAGACAGCGAGTCAGTAAGTTGTAAAGAAGACATTTGAAGAAGTTACAAATGTTTTCAAATTAGAATTGCAATCATCAAAGGAGAAGGGAAAAAATAGAAATACAATCATCAAAAGGATTGAGCTTCATTGTTAAATTCAAACAGAAAAAGGACAACCATGCTGCAATCTTTTTTGATTTTTTTCTTAGATTAGGGAGTAGTTTCTTCCTTGGGTTGTAGCCCTAAAACAAAGTCTATAGGGAGTTCTAGCTTCCTTGGGAGTGACCCTAAAACATTTACAAGGAGTAGTAGCTTCCTTGGGTTGTATCCCTAAAACAAAGTTGTAAATGTGATTCATTGTGAGGTTGGATTAGGATAGTATCTTCTAGTAGCTTTTTTCACTATGGTGTTTCCCTTTGTGGGTTTTCCATGTACATTTGGTGTTATGTGGTGTTGTGCTTTGTGTTGATATTTCCCACTCCTATTTGTGCTGTGAAGATTAAGTTTTAGTTTTTTCTAGAGGGCTTGAGATTTGATTGAATAGAAATTCATCCTCCTCTCAGTATTTTGATGTGTGTTAGACAATTGGTATTAGATCCTAGTTCCTTAGAAGAAGTCTAACAACCTGAGGAAGATATGAGATGACACAAAAATAATCTCACAAGGTGCTTAGGTTTGATGGAATAAATTTCACTTTTTGGAGATTCTAAATGGAAACTCATCTAACCTCTTTAGGGTTTGGTGTTTGGAAATTTGTCAAAAGATGGCTATGTTGTTCCTGCTACTCCTCCAATTGATCCAGTTCAGATTAGGTCCTATGAGAACTATGGTATGGAAAATAATGCTATCTTGAGTGGTCTATCAAATTTTGACTTGGTGAAGGTGATGGACTACAATTTTACAAAGGATGTTTGAGAAAAGATGAGTAACATCTATGAAGGAGATCTCAAATTAAAACAAACCAAGTTGCATATCTTCAAACACAAGTTTGAGAACTTGAAAATGTCAGAGGATGAAGATATTGTTGGATATGTGCTTTGGGTAGATGAAGCGGACAATTTAATAAAAGGACTTGGTGAAGATCTTGAAGAATCTATGGTAGTAAAAAAGGTACTAATATCTCTTCCTAAATCTTATAGTGCTAAAGTATCTTATATTGAGGAAGTTAGAGATTTGGAGAAGATTATAATGGATCAATTATATGGTGCCCTTATTACATTTGAAATGAGAGAGTTTGATAAAGAAGGTCCTAAGAAGGAAGTTGTGTTCAAAGTTAGTAAAAATGATATGTATAATGAATTTGATCCAGATAATGACATTGAAAGAGGAAGAAAATTTTGTAAGGAAGTTGAAGAGAGGTATTGAAAAGTACAAATGTAAGATACCTTTCAAATGTTTCAAGAGTGGATAAGTTGGTCATTTTTCTTCTAAATGTCCCTTGAAATATTTTGATTAGAGAAGTAAAGAGCCTAGAAGAAATAAGGTTTAGAAGAGTCTCTACTCCATGGAGGATTCCTTCTCTACTAAAGATGATGACTATATTAGTCCAAATATTGAAGATGAAATCTTGTTCTTGGCTACCAAGAACATTGAAGATAAAGCTAAAGATCCAAGTATGGTGTGTACTTCTTTGCATGCAAAAGATAATTCTAATTCATGGGTGATTGATAGTGGTTGTGATAACCACACAACAAGAGATAAGAGCAAGTTTATCAAACTTGTGAAGTGGAATGGTGGCATAGTAAAGCTTGGAGATGATACCTTTGTGCAAATATGTGGAAAAGGTTCTATTAGTATTGATGGAAAGAGTAGAATAGAAGATGTTCTTTATGGAAAAGGTCTCCAACATAATATTCTCAGTTTGAGTCAAATGTGATAAAATGAATACAATATCTTGTTCAATAAGAGTGGATGTGATTTATCAGAAAAGAAAAGTATGGCAATTGGTTTCTAAAGGTTCTACTACAAGTGGTGATATATACAGTCTAAGAGATGTCAATGGAAGAGCTTGTCTTTTGGGATGAGCAAGTGGGTGAAGCCACAATAGTGGTTTACAATATGATGGAGGAAGGAAAACTGAGAAAAAATGGCCCCATGGCAAAAAAATTGGTTTTAGGGGTTCGAATGAACCTACAAGTTCGACCGAACCATAAAGGTGTTCAACTGAACTAGGGTTCGACTGAACCCATCAATCACGGGGCCCACATTTCTTGCCCAAAAAACAAAAGGGAAAATGCATGTTGAGGGGGTTCTAATGAACCCTAGTTCGCTAGAATCCCTGGGGGTTTGCTAGAACCCCCTGGTTCTAGCGAACCCCCCTTTTCCCTAATTTTTTACTTTGTTCACACAAAAAACCTAATTTTTTACGCTTTGACGCTCAGGTTCAGGATGAAAATGGGGGAATCTTCACAAACCCAATTGGAGTTAGGTAGACCTCGAAATGAGCTATCCAATGAATATAATTTTAATATGTTTTGGTTATATTATGTATTTGTTTTTTTAGTTTCATTAAACATAGGTTTTTTGTCGAAAATGAAGGTCTCTATTCTGCATATGTGGAAAAATAGTAGATTATCAAAAAAAAAAATTGAAAAATATAAGTGCACCATATATTCAAGTCCTTGATCCAACAAAATAATAATAATTGAATTTCGATATATACAAAAAAAATTACGCGTTATACGATCGCGCTATGTCTGAATTGTCATTGGTTTGACTTCAAAACTTGATTAAAGAAAAAATATTCAATAAAAAAATATCTAACCAAGTGAAAGCACTAGATATCAGAGTTACAAATCTAAATTCGAAAGAATTAGAATTTTATCCTTCATGGAAAAAAAGTTATGCATTATATGATGTGCGTCACTTTTTAAAAATGTTTTTTTTGAAAAAAACTAGTTTTTGTGGGAGATGGAAAAAGAAGTGCAATTTGATTCCAAAATTTTTGAAAAGAATATTTTTAGAATCTACAGACAAAATGTGATGAGGCTCTAGTTTGCATCATCTTCAAATTCCTCACGGTTTAGCCGCTATAGGTGTCCGAATGTGAAGATTTAGTTAAAAATAAAAATTCTAGTGTCCAGTTTGGCCAAAAATTGTAAACCACTATTATGGGATCACCTAAGTGAATGTTGGCTATGGCATGGAAGAATTGGACACATTAACTTTGATAATCTTGTGAATATCATCTCATTGAATGCGGTAAGAGATATGCCTAAGATAATCAAGCCTGCAAGTACAATGTGCAAGGAATGTCAATTTGGAAAGTAGACAAGGATAAGTTTCAAGTATAAAGAATATTCCTCTTGTAGACCCTTGGAGTTGGTACATATTGATTTGTGTGAACCTACCAGAATAAAAAGTTTGAAAGGAGAAATGTATTTCATGTTTTTTATTGATGATTTTTCAAGGATGACATGGGTAAATTTCTTGAAAGATAAATTTGATGCTTTCAATAGATTTAAGATTTTCAAATCTATGGTTGAGAATGAAATTAATACAAAGATAAAATGTTTGAGGTATGATAGAGGAGGTGAGTTCACTTCAAATGAGTTCAATGGATGTTGTGAAAATTGTGGTATAATGAGGCATTTTTTGCACAAAAACTCCTAAAAAAAATGGAGTTATGGAAAGAAAAAAAAAATTTCAAGAAACAAAGACCATCTTGATGGAAGCAATTTTTCTTGATTTCTATTGGAGAGAGGTAGTTCATACTATAGTATATGTTTAGTTTCAAGGATTATTGAGAATGAACAACACAAAGACCTATACCATAGAAAAATGGATCATTGACATTTTCATGGTTATTTAGGTATTTCTCTTGTGATGTTTGACTTATCTTGCTTTGATTTAATGTTGCAATGTAACTTACACATTCACATTAGGTCCTAAACATTCAAATTATGATGTTTTGTGAAGGTGTTGTGAAGTGTTGTAACAAGGTATGTGTAGGATCATGGTGGGCAAAAAAGTGGTGATATGATGGGTATGTACTGGGTATGTGGCTGATGACTTTTTTTTTACCCAAAATTGATGAAACGAAAAGGGTTTTTAAAGGAGATTCTCATATTTCCACCAATAAAAATTATGCTTTACTTTGAATTTAATAAATAAATATTATTCATTTTCTATTTGAATTACAATTAAAGTTCAAATTGATAGGTTGATTGAAAAATATCTATAGCTTTCAAATGGTGTCACATTTTATGAATCAAAAAAATGCATCACATTCTATGCTTCACATACTATAGGATTAATAAAAAAAAAATAATGAAGTTTTGACCAAGTTAAGGTGGTCATACATATGATTTTTTGTATTTTTTAAAAGTTGTAATAAAAAAATCATAATTAATTATTTACTTAAAAAAAATTTACAAAAAAATATGCATCACATCGAGACATGAGTCCTCTACTTATATCTAAAATATTATAAAAAAATATTATCATTTTATTGTGGTTAGAGTGGTTAGACAGACACCTACTTATTTTTTCCTTGAAATTTAAGTACTCTGTATTGAAATTTCAAATTTTCACCAAATAGTTTTTTTTTAAAATAAACCTAGTATTTTTTAAACTACATTCAATTTGCTACAAATTCTATTCTTACATATTTTTGAAATAATATAGATAAATTATTCAAAATTTTACATCAAGTTGCTTAACTTTGATTTTTTTGAATTTTTTGCCACTTAAGGGTCTTTTTTTCCATGATGATCCTACACATACCCAACACATTTCTACACTTTTGTAGACTCTTCTCATTAAAATTCACCATAAAATTACCTTTTCATTACTTGTCAAGTCCTATTCTAAACTGTTGTAAAGTCTTGTAACAAGATTTCACAATTTTATAGGCTTGTTTTCACTATTTACACCTTTGTTATGCTTTATATGACCCCTTTATGCACTCATAAGACTTAGTTAAGTGTATTTTTTAATGTAAACCTAACAAACAACATTAGAAGCTATGAATTTTGATTATAGACCTGCATAAACACAACAAAAAATCACATAATTAGATTCGTATGCAAGTTAAACCAAACATTCCCCATAGAATTCATTTACAATGCATAAAATAAGAAATAACTAAAGAACACAAAAAGAAATCTATTAAATCCTATTAAAGCAAGAAAACTCTTAATCCTATGGGGGAATTAGTGCCATTTTGATGTGGAAAATGGCCCTTTCCCAATCCCTTGTAAGCTTTATGATGACTTGATGAAGATTTGATTCTTCCTTGGAGAAATTCTTGCATAACCTAACTAAGAAATGATAAAAAATAATGAATGGATAAACTTGATATGAAGATGATAACTTTTCCTCAATTCTCTTCCTCAAATGAGCATTATGATTTTGCATTGATTGTGTCTCCCCTAAACAAATAGAGAAGCTCTCTATTTATAGATGTGAATGATGGAGGATTTGAAATATATGGAGGATGTGGGAAAAAAAATAAACCAATGACAAGATGCCACTTGTAATCATGCTAATCGC
The DNA here is from genome assembly GCA_007258455.2 of Sequoia sempervirens. Classification (NCBI taxonomy): domain Eukaryota; kingdom Viridiplantae; phylum Streptophyta; class Pinopsida; order Cupressales; family Cupressaceae; genus Sequoia; species Sequoia sempervirens. The sequence goes on along the minus strand of VDFB02344504.1, from coordinate 7,827 downwards.
CAAAGGTTGAGCACATTTTGGAGAATGTGCAAAGAGGGGGAGATTCAAATTCAAAAGATGGCTTGAAGGATGAGGTGAAAGGTGAAGTTAATGTAACATAGCTCAAGAAAAGGACTTGTAAGATGAGTTAAATGCCTTGTTGGAAGGAGACATCATTTTGGAGGGATTTTCAAATTTGGGGAATATTCCAACCATTGATGCCTTTTTGAAAGTAACTAGAAATTTAAATAATTCAAAATAAATGATTTATTGAGCAAGTGGCAAAAGCTAGAGGATGTGACATGGATTAGGATTAGATTAATCACAATTTGATTAATTTAATAGGAGATTAGATGATGTGACAATTTTGACTTAGATTCTAGGATTTATTTAAATCAAAATTGAGAGGAATGTGATTTAGACTTAATTAAATAAAGATTTTTAATTTATTTAATTAAAGAGAGATGTTGTTAGCTTAAATTAAATAAGAATTGATTTAATTTAATAATATGACCTTAGAGATTTAATCAAATAAAAGGGATTATTTAATTAAATAGAGACTATGAGGTTAATTAAATAAAAATGATTTATTTAATTAACAGGAGATGACAACTTAATTAGATAAAATTGATCTAATCTAGATAAGAGAGGAATTTGATGACAAGACAAGAAGATAATTTAGGAGAAAATGATGCTAGAAAATCAAGATCAGGTGTAACATCAATCAGTACATTTTCCATGTCTACATTTTGTTGGAAATATGTGTCTCAATCTCACAGGCTAAAACCTCTGAAAGAGACAAGTCGGTGTGACATCCATATTGTCTGGCCGACTAGCAGTTTAGTAACCTTGTGAAAAGTTTTGGTTGTTGAGACCTTGCTTCTGTCTTGCCGACTGGTGTTGTCACTATGACTTGTGGCCTTCGCTGTAACCCTCTTCCAAGTGGAGATCTCTAGCTGACAGGCCATTCTTATCGGATATCGGGGAGACTCTGGGTGACAAGCGGTGTTGGGGAGACTTGTGGCGAAAGAAGTTTTTGGGGTGACTTGAACACCTCGATAAGAACTCTCAACAATGTAGAAAAGTCTCGCTGATAGCATTCACTTGGAGTCTTCAGGGTAACACGGAGGCTTCACTATGAACTCTTGGCGACATATGTTTGTCTCATTGATGCTCATCGGGGTAACATGGAAGTCTTGGTAAGAAGTCTTGTCGATGGTTGGTTCTCTTGCTGATGGGTATGAACATCGGTGTAACCTCCTGGAAATAGCAGTAAGTCTTGCCGACTGTTGGACACTTTAGAATAACTTGTGAATATCAGTGTGATGTCTTGGCGAGTAGCGATAGTCTCACCGAATGGAATACTGATGTCTAAGTGACTTGAGGACTTCAGTATGATGTCTCATCAAAGAGTGATTGTCTCGCCAATGAGAATGCTGAGGTCAATACGACTTGTGAACTTAGTGTATCATCTTGCCGATGGTCAGGACTCTTGCCGATAATGACGATCTGGCTTTTTGGCATCGGAGAGACATGGTTAGTGTCTCACTGACATGCAAATACATAGTGAATGCTTTTGACTGATTGGGAGACCATCCTACATGGTGAGTCTACAACCAATCAGAGATGCCAAATGGGAACCATTGGAAGTTAGTCTGTTGTGGCAGTTCTGTGAGAAAGTTCGATAGACATGGGTGTCATGAATATATTTTGGAATTACAGATGATGTTCGGTTCGATGGATTGTTCGATGGTTGCATGAACAGTTGGATGAATAGCTCAATGGGTAATCAATGAATTTGATTCTAAGAGAGACTGAATCATGAATGTTCTGTAGAAGGTTGATCAAGGATTATGCTATTGTAAATTGACATCAGAAAGATAAGTCTGATCTTTGTATGTAATTTCCATTACTATAATACAAAGGGACTTTTCTTGGTGTGGTGGGTTTTTCTCCCGTAAGGGTTTTCCCACGTAAATATGGTGTTCAGATGTGTATGTTTAATTCTTTGTTTCTATTATCTCTTTCAAGTGCATCTTAATTGGACTATAATTGTAAAATTTAAAATTATCTCTATATTCTTTCTTAAGGTTTTGATGTTAGGAGAGTTGTTTTCGCACTTAGCTTTCCTTACAAGTGGTATTAGAGCCTGGCCAGTTGTGTTATCATTGTGGGTACATTGAGTTTTTTGAGTCAATTCTATTTAGTGGGAGTCTTGTAGAAGTTTGGTAATTCAAATTACAGGTTAAAATGGCAAGCACATCAGGAAAGATTGAAATTGAGAAATTCAATGGCAACAATTTTGAGTTGTGAAAACTTAAAATGGAAGATCTGTTGGTTGATCGTGATCTTTGGATTGATGTGTTTGGAACAAAGCCTACAGGCATGAAGCAAGAAGATTGGGACCTTGCAGATAGAAAGTCTAGGGGGTTGATAAGGTTCTATTTGGCAGAATTCATTCTTCTGAATGTGCATGAAGAGAAGACTGCATCTTCCTTGTGGAAAAGACTGGCATCTATTTATCAGAGGAAGTCCTTCATGAATAAATTGTTCTTAAGGAAGAAGTTGTACACTTTGAGAATGCAGGAAGGAGGGTCTGTAGCTGATCATATCAACACATTCAACATGATGATTCCATAGTTAACATCTGTTGGTGTGAAGATTGATGAAGAGGATCACTGTATGCTTTTATTGTGTTCTTTGCCAGATCAATGGGATCACCTCGTGATGGCTATTGGGAGTACAACATCCAATTTCAAGATGGAAGATGTTGTTGCTTCTTTGTTATTAGAAGAGATGAGAAGGAAATCTTCTGAGATGGCAAAGGATGCCCTTGTTGTTAGAGGAAGGTCGAAAGAGAAATGCAAGAAGAAGAACAAGAAGTCCAAATCCAAATCAGAAGGGAGATCAAAGTCTCCTGGCAAGAAGTACAAGGTGAGGTACTAGAATTGTGGGCAACCTGGTCATGTCTAAAAGGATTGTAAAGAGGACTAAAAGAAGAAGAAGAAGTGTTCTTCCAACAATTTTTCTTCTTAGAGTGATACAGATGCCTTCATTGCAGCCTTGGCTACGCAGGCATCAAATGATGTCTGGCTGAATGATTCTGGAGCATCTTTCCACATGACATCTCATAGAGATTGGTTCACAAAGTATGAAAAATATGATGGTGGGAAGGTGTATTTAGCAAGTGATTCATCTTTAGAAATTGTTGGCCGTGGAAGATTCATAATTCAATTCCTTGATGGAAGAGTGAAGGGAATCAATGATGTAATGCATATACCAGGTCTGGCTTGAAATCTACTTTCTGTTAGTATGTTGAATGATATTGGAGTGCAAGTCACATTCTCTAGAAATGGCTACAAGATGACTAGAGGCTCTATGGTGCTAGCAAGGGGTGCTCGTATTGGTACTTTGTACAAGTTGGATGCACATGTTGTTCAATGTAATAGTGTCTCTGAAAAGTCACAGAAAGCTACTCATGGAGGAAAAGAAGGAAATGTTCCTAATTGTGTAAACTCTATAGAAGTTAAACTTCCAACAAAAAAGACTATGCTTTGGCATCATAGGCTAGGCCACATTGGTGAGAAAGGTTTAAAAACCTTGAAGAATAAAAACCTGGTTGAGGGGTTTGATGATTGTAACCTTGAATTTGAATTCTGTGAACATTGTATATATGGAAAACAACACCGTGTTTCTTTTTATTCCAATCCTCATAAATCTTTTGGTTTGCTAGATTATATTCATTCTAATGTATTTGGTCCAGTGAATGTTTCTTCTTTGTCTAAGTCAAGGTACTCTGTATCGTTTATTGATGATTATTCAAGAAGAGCATTTGTCTATTTTTTGAAAAGTAAATTGGAAGTGTTTAATCAGTTTAAGGAATTTAAGAACCTTGTAGAAAATTAGACTGGAAGAAAAATAAAATGTTTAAGGACTGATAATGGCGGTGAATTTTGTTCTAATGAATTTGAGAGGTAATGTAAAGACCATGGGATTAAAAGACATAAGACTACACCTTATACTCCACAACAAAATAGAGTTGTAGAAAGGTTCAATAGGACAGTGATGGAGAGAGCACGAAGTATGCTGAGTAGTGCTGGCTTGGAGGAGAAGTTTTGGGCTAAGGCAGTTGCTACAGCATGTTACTTGATAAATCGTTCTCCAAATTCTGCTCTTGTTGAGAAAACACCTTTGGAAGCATGGTCTAGTAAGAAGCCCTCTCTGAGACACATTCGAGTTTTTGGCTGTGAGGCATATGCTTATGTTCCGTATGAGAAAAGATCTAAATTGGAGAACAAGGCTGTCAAATGTATTTTTATTGGCTATAGTGCTGGCATAAAATGATACAAGCTTTGGAATCCTAATACGAAGAAGGTTCTATAAAATAGAAGTGTTATCTTTCATGAGCTGAAGCCTTCTACCTTGGATTTACAGTCAGAGACAAAATCAAAAAACAAAAAGGATGTAGTTGAAATTCCTCTGACACCAGATAAAGAGGAATTGAAAATTCAAAATGTACCTGAAACTGAGGAGAGCTCAAGTAGTTCTAAAAGTTTTCAAGAAGAAGAAGAAGAACTTCAGCCTCAGCAAGTGAGGAGGTCAACTCATGAAAGAAAGCAACCTGATAGGTATGGTTTTTCTTTGATAGATTCTACTTGTGCCTATGCTTTAATTTCTAGCACTGATGAGCCTAGGACCGTGAAAGAGGCATTTAGAATGTCTGATTCCAACTCTTGGTTGGAAGTCATGAATGAAGAAATAGTATCATTAGAAAAGAATGATACTTGGAGTTTGGTGCACTTGCCTAAAGGTAGAAAAGTTGTTGGCTGCAAATGGGTATTTAAAAAGAAAATAGGTCTGGATGGAAGTGTGGAAAAATACAAGGTGAGGTTGGTTGCGAAGGGTTATTCCCAGGTAGAGGGAATTGATTATGGGGAAATTTTTTCTCCTATAGCTAAGCTGACATCTATCAGATTTATTTTGTCACTTGTAGCAACGTATGAGTTAGAGGTCGAACAGATGCATGTGAAGACAACATTTCTTCATGGTGATCTTGAAGAAGCACTTTGTGGGAAAAAAAAGGTAAAAAGAAAGATTGGTTTTGCAAGTTGAAGAAATCCCTGTATGGGTTAAAATAGTCTCCTAGAATGTGGTACCAAAAGTTTGACACATTTGTGTTGTCATTGGGATTTGTAAGATCAAAATATGATCACTATGTGTATTACAAAGCTGAAAGTGATCAAGTTCTTATTATTGCTCTCTATGTTGATGATATGTTGTTCATAATAGAAATAGTAAGTTAATGATTCGATCTTAAATTCGGTTATGCGGGAATTACGAAATGAAGATCTTGGTGCAGCAAGAGTATATTCTAGGGATGGAAATAACCCGGGGACAGAAAGATAAGCTTTGGCTCCGGTCAGGAGTAAATATATCCAAAGGCGTTCTAGAGATTTTGTATGGCCCGATTACCAGCGACTAGTTGTTCGGTTTTAGAATGAAGCTATCGTTGAAAATTGTCCAAAATCTCCTACTGAGATGGAGGACATGACCAGGATGCCTTATTCAAGTATAGTTGGCAGTTTAATGTATGCAATGGTCTCTACTAGGCTAGACATTTCCCAAGTAGTGGGAGTTCTTAGTCAATTTATGGCTAATCTGGAGACACGTGGAATCTTGTGAAAGGGTATTTAGATGTGAGGAGCACTTAGAGTCATGCTTTGTGTTACCATAGGAACTTGGTTGAATCATAGAGGACTCTTAGTATTCGAGGCTATGTGGATTCTGATTGGGCAAGGAATATTGGTAGTAGAAGATCCACTAGTGGATATATTTTAATGTTGAATGGTGGTGCGGTGAGTTGGATGAGTAAGTGTGAACTTTTGAGTCACTTTGTCCCTCTAGGAAGAGAAAAAATACATGGCGACTACATGCTTGTAAAGAAGCAATCTGGTTAATATTTTTGTGTTCTAACATTGGTTTTGATGCAAGGAAAATAACAATTTATTGTGACAGTCAGAGTGCTATCTGTTTGGAAAATAATCCTACTTTCCATGCCAGGATGAAATATATAGATGTATAGTATCATTTTGTATGAGATATGGCGGAGGATGGAAAGGTCTCATTAGAAAAAGTGGATACTCTGGAGAATGTTGCAGATGCATTAAAAAAGCTAGTGAGTACAGACAAGTTCAGGTGGTGTGCCAATTCGATGGGCCTCAGTTCCCATGAATTTCTATAGTTCTGTTATGCTCTGGAGGTGCCTATGTGATCTTCATCAAGTGGGAGATTGTTGGCAATATGTGTCTCAATCTCACAGGTTGAAACCTCTAAAATAGCCAAGTCAGTGTGACATCCATATTGTCTCGCCAACTGGCAGTTTAGTAACCTTGTGAAAAGTTCTGGTCACTAAGACCTTGCTTCTATCTTGCCGACTGGTGTTGTCACTGTGACTTGTTGGTTTCGCTGTAACCCTCTACCAAGTGGAGATCTCTGGCTGACAGGCCATTCTTATTGGATATCAGGGAGACTTTGGGCGACAAGTGGTGTTGGGGAGACTTGTGGCGAAAGAATTTTTTAGGGTGACTTGAAAACTTTGATAAGAACTCTCAGCGATGGAGAAAAGTCTCACCGATAGCATTCACTTGGAGTCTTTGGGGTAACACGGAGGCTTCGCTATGAACTCTTGGCAACATATGTTTGTCTCAGCGATGCTCATCGAGTTAACATGGAAGTCTCAGTAAGAAGTCTTGTTGACAGTTGGTTCTCTCGCCAATGGGTATGAACATTGGTGTAACCTCCTAGCGATAGCGGTAAGTCTTGCCGACTGTGGGACACTTCAGAATAACTTGTGAATATCAGTGTGATGTCTTGGCAAGTAGTGATAGTCTCACCGAATGGAATACTAATGTCTAAGTGACTTGAGGACTTCAGTATGATGTCTCATTGAGGAGCGATTGTCTCACCGATGAGAATACTGAGGTCAATACGACTTGTGAACTTGGTGTATCGTCTTGTCGATGGTCAGGACTCTTGGCAATAATGATGATCTGGCTTTGTGGCATCGGGGAGACACGGTTAGTGTATCATAGACATGCGAATACATTGTGAATGCACTTGACTGATTGGGAGACCATCCTATGTGGTGAGTCTAAAACCAATCAGAGATGTTGAATGGGAACTGTTGGAAGTTAGTTTGTTGTGGCAGTTTTATGAGGAAGTTCGACAAATAGGGGTGTCATGAATATATTCTGGAATTATAGATGATGTTCAGTTTGATGGATTGTTCAATGGTTGCATGAATAGTTGGATGAATAGCTCAATGGGTGATCAGTGAATTTAATTCTAAGAGAGATTGAATCTTGAATGTTCTGTACAAGGTTGATCAATGATTATGCTATTGTAAATTGACATTCGAAAGATAAGTCTAATCTTTATATGTAATTTCCATTAAACTATAATACAAAGGGACTTTTCTTGGTGTGGTGGGTTTTTCTCCCATAAGGGTTTTCCCACGTAAATCTGGTGTTCATATGTGTATGTTTAATTCTCTGTTTCTATTATCTCTTTCAAGTGCATCTTAATTAGACTGTAATTGTAAAATTTAAAAGTATCTTTGGATACTTTCCTGAGGTTTTGACGTTAGGAGAGTTGTTTCTGCACTTAGCTTTCCTTACACATTTTCCCCCTCTTTGTAGCAAGGCACTCATTGCATTTTTTCAAAGAATAAACGTGTTGTAATCAAAATTCAAACAAATTCTGATTTCAAAATTTTCCCCAATGTTTCCCCAACGAAGGAAATATGTCGATATGTTTCCCCCTCAAAAGATCGGGTAAATAGTTTGATTT
>VDFB02344503.1:0-12037 GCA_007258455.2 Sequoia sempervirens | reverse complement strand
TGTGTCATTGATTTCATGTTCTGTAGCAACAGAAGTGTCAAGAAGAAGGGATTCTTCACTTGCCCGAAGAGTTTCAAATCGGTAACGTTGGTTAAAAAACAATCACACAAGTTGCTAGAGGACAAGCTGGCACATCTAGGGTTGGTACTGGTAAATGATAAGTGAGATTACAACCCTTTCAATGACCTACCAGAGCCACATATGAAGGTTACCCATGTCCCCCGACCATACTGGGAGAAGTGGCTTAATAAGCGAACTGATAAAGAGGAAGATTTTGTTGAAATTAGTGAAAATCCCTACACCGGATACCAGGGGCCTATGGCACAAGTTCTACTTTCCTGTGGCCATGGCCAGGGACAATCTTTCGATGGAGCACAACATGTATAACAAACTGAAGAGGGATGAGGAATGGAATGATGAAAATATAAGAGCTTTCTAGAAATATCGCCAGGAAATAGTGCAGTTGGATGCTCCTTATAATCAATTAAAGGATCTAATTGTGAATTTGATAGATGGTGGAATGAAGGTCACCAACCCGAACTCTAGTAATCGACAGAGCTTAAAAGGAGAGAGTCTCGAGGGAGCATGACGAATAGTTTATGTATCATCCTCTTCGCCAGCAAAGGTTCCCCGAGGTTTTGCAAGAAAACCACTATGTGGCCACTTCAATGTGGCGCTTTTTAATATCGGCGGGGTCGCTATTGATCGACTTGGGGTCAGCTAAACCGCCTAGCTAACGATCATCGGCGATCCGACTACCGGTTAGTAGGGTCCGGGTCACGTAAAAGGCAACAAGACCTGAAGCATTCGAGGTGGTTTCTAGCGAACCCGTTGAGGAGAAGTGCCCACTGCTAGCCAAATGTCGGAGTTTTTGGGAGAGCCACGGACGATCCTGCAACCACCGCTGACCAGCCAACAGGTACATTTCGCTCCTTCTTCTCTTGCATCTCATTCTTTCGTATCCGCCCCTGCTCCGTTGGCAACTCCCGCCATAAGCCTGAGCCCTCCACCTTCTGCTTCTGGTCCAGCTTATTCGGTTGGATTCACCTAATATTCGCAGGCCCAACCATTTATAATTACTCCTCCGAGTATGCTCATGCCTACTGCTGCCGCTTAGTCTTTCCTCACCTCACTTTCAGAAAATGTTCCCCCTATCGGCCCCCATTCTTTTTCCGCTATATTTACTGATCCCCGTCTGTTGCAACAAGTTGACACCCCGTTAGCAACTCCCTTTTTCCAGCCAATTAGCCTTACGACTGAATCTCCAATTCAGCCGCTACAAATGTCTAGCCCTGCTGATAGTTCTCAGGCCAAACTATGGAATGTGCCACATTTTTCTCCACAAACTGTCACTCTCTAGAAGAAGCAAATGCGTGCGCCTATGAAAATTACCTATCCCTATGCCCTGCCTTCTGGTGTTCCTTTCGCAGGTGGGCTGGTATCATCACCAGCCGAATTCATAACATAGATAGATTGTGGAAAAGAAGCGCATGCAAATAGAATGAGGCGACGCAAGGCAAAGGATGACAATGCTTCCGCCGAGCCAAGAGTTCAAGCTTCGTATGATGAACCCGGCAAGAATTAAAATTTGCAACCATGTACCCAAGGATAAACAAACCTCAGGGAGAAATGCAGCCCGAAGATTATGAGATCTACGCTGTCGGACTCGACATGAAGGTAGCCCGACCGCAAGATAAAGTCGAAATCATGGAGGAAATGCAACGGGTGGTCACTTCTGACTTCCTCAAAACTGGCTGCCAGTTAAAGAAGAAAGATGAGCAGCTCAGGGCAGCCAAGGAAAGAGTGAGCTTTCTAGAGACAAAGAAGAAATCCTTGGAGGCAGATATCGCCCGAATGACTGAAAAGGCGCTAACCGCAGAGAATGAGAGGAACAGGCTTCAGGGCAAAATTGCGAAAACCCAGGTTGCCGACCCAGGCTTAGTAAAAGAATTACAAAGCCAGAACCAAGCAGCGTAGCAGATCCTACGGTCAAAAGAGGAAGAGGTCAAACGCATCCGCCTTGAATATAGTCAGGGGATGGCACAAAAGGGTAAGGAGTTGGAATGCCTACAAGAGCAATATCAGCAAAAAATACACGAGAAAGAGGCTGAATTCAAAAGCCTGAAGACTAAGCTAGAAGAGGAGCTCCGAGAGACAAAGGCTTCTCTGGAGGAGCAATCGGCTAACCACTCCCGAGCTGAACAAAATTGAAATAAAGAAATGAACAGCTATGCGGAGCAGTTAGCGTCCGAGAAAAAGAAAAAGGCAGAATTAGCCGAGGCCCTCATTTCAAGAGACGCGGAGATTTTTTCACTTAAAGCCTCTCTGCTACCTGCCCCTGCCCAACCTGAGGTCATCCCGCTAGTTAGACAATTATACATTTCTCACTGGGAGAAAGTCAAGACCTTCTGCCTAACACTACAGCCTACCCTCTGATTCATTGACAAGGCATCAAGACTCAATCAAGAAGCTCACGACACAATGGAGCAGTTCCCGCATTTCATCCTGGAAAAAATTCTGAAGGCAAGGGACTTGCTCAACAAGCTATACTTCGTCTCAGACAAAATCCTTGCTGAGGCGGGTATCGAAGATCGGGACATTGCTGCTCAAATTGCCAATAAATTCATCCATTGTCACTCTGTTTTCTAGTGCATTAAGGCATTGACGACTTTCCTAAGCAAGACACTTGATGGCATACAAGGAAGTTTCTCTGAGTTGGGCAAGCTGGGGCTGCTATCCCCGTTCCTCGAGGATGGCTCCATTGCCACAACTACACAGATTGCGGAGGCTATTGAGCTGAAGGAGAACGATTCGGAGGCATTCAGGGAATTCAGCAGCTCCCCATCGGTAGCCGACATTGAAACAATCATTCATCCACTCTTCCAGCTACTTTTCCATATCCAAGCAGGTGCCGGCCTACCTGAGGTGCTACCTCACAAAGAAGCTATTGACCTCCGCAGGGCACAAGAAAATTTGCGTTGCATGGCAAAACCGTCTGAAAGTGAATGGTCGCCCTTGCAGGCTACTCTTTCCAAACTCTAACTCCATTCACCCTATGGATAAAAGATCTGGTCTGTAGAACCAGAGAGTGTTTGGGTTCTACGTTCCTTGTCTGAAATGCCCCTGACAGTCGCCAAAAGCTATTAAAATAAATATTCGGAACAAATTTCTCGCTTCTTTTGTGAATGTGTGTTCACCGCGGCGTCACTGAAGTCCTGGGTTGGTTTTGCATCGAAGTTTGATCTCCTCATTGTCGATCCTCTTCTTTCGCAGAACTTCGTGATGGCTTCTTCGCCTCCTAAGAGGCTATACTGGTGTCCACGTTGTCTCAATTTGCGGAGGTTTTATTTTTCTCAAGTCTCTTCGGCTTAAAGCCTTATACGAGGGCCATCACTCTAAAGAGAGAGGACCTACATCTGTTAATGTATACAGACGCGAAGTTTTTCGCAGAATGAAATAGCAGCGAGTCAAGGCGTTTCCACGTGCCTTCTTTATTGTTGGCCGTACCTCACTCTCCGCTAGGTGGCAACCATTTGCATCTTTTCCAATCGCAGAGGGGTGAGCGGTAATCACGGGTCGCCGAACAAGCACGCTGCCTTCGCGACCCTATTGATGCGGCTTTATCTCCACTGCAATGAAGACCTCAGCCCATGGGACATGTGTTGCTACTTCACAATCTCTCGGTAGTGGTAAGGGAAGTTTTCATTTGGGTAGCGACAGGATGCCACATACCTTATAACTAATCCTTGAGGCGGGCGATAGGCTGGATGACGAAATTATGTTATTGGATGCTGCTCTTCATATTTTTTTAAAATGGTGGATGATGCTTGTTGTTCTGCATGGCTGCGGACCAAGCTACTGGTTATTAGTATGCCCTGAACCTGAATTTAATTGCATGTTGTGTTCAGCTCATCGCTGTGTATTAGAATCTTCCACCTCGCATCATTGGGGATTGTGGGATCTTTTTCTGCTACAGTTTCCAAAGCGTGGAGTTTTCTCTCCAGCTATATATATGCTCTCTCTGTCAGCCAAAAAAAGAGGAAAATAGATCCAAGAGTTTAAGAAAAAGGATACTGGTTTTAGTAAGAGACACCAGGCCTCTTTTACATGTTTATTTGCAAGAAACTTTCAGACTGTGCCCACTGTTCAGCCTTTCTACTTTTAATGTTTTAATCAAACTATGAACTATGCCTTTTATTGTCTCAAAAATTTCATTTGACAAGACTTCTATGTATTGAATACAAGTTTGCTTATCTAAATCATATCTAAATGACTCTTCTTAGTAGTAAGGATGTATGTGATATTATTTTATGTCAATAAATGAACTGTTTATGCTTTAGCTTTAAGTTTCTGACGTTTTGGAACGTGACAACACCATTCAGGCCTTTAAGTCTATGATTTATCGTGCATATCAGCAAATTTTGGCGCATCGCCTTAGATTAGATTTTTGCTTCATTAGATCAAGGCTCTTTTCCCTTTACAAAACCATTATAGAAGAAGCCTGACTTCTTTAAAAAAATCAGGAGGTTACTTCCTGGCCATAGCAGTCCCCTTGAACTAAAAGCCCCATAAGGCAATCAAGTATCCTGGCCAATTTTTACACAACAGCTGTCTTACATCTTCTGAATTTTATTCACTTAAGCCATGCCATTTTGTACTAGGACCTTACTACATAGATCCCCTTACGCCATACTTTAGGATGTCTTAAGGTGTCCTAATATAACATTTCTTAAGGGGATCAAATAAGTTCTCAAAATTTGGTGAAGTTTCCCAAGGCAACCAAATTTAACAATAATAAGATCATGCAAGATTATAATATGAATGAGATTTCATGATCTAGGTTGATCAATTTACGGTTTAGGGTGGTAGGATGGCTTAAGGGGATCTATGTCTAGTAAGTTCCTAGGACAAAATGGCATGGCTCAAGTGAATAAAATTTGGTGAAGTTGCCTCAGACCTTAATGAAATTTGATTTCCTTGGGTATCTTCACCAAATTTTATTCACTTAAGAGCCACATCATTTTGTACTAGGACCTTACTACATAGATCCCCTTAAGCCATCCTATTACCCTAAAACTTAAACCCTAAACTCTAAACCGTAAACCTAATAGCATTCATAAATTGTCCTATATTAATAGTTAATTGTTTTTTCATTCAAGTAACATGCCTTAGACATAAATGAGGCTTACATATTTTATCATTTGTATTCAATTAGGCCACTTATATTGAATGGTTTAAGGGTATTTCCTAAACATGAATCTTACATTTTGAAATTACAAATCTAATGAAGGTTCACTTATATCTTAGAGATCACATGGATCGATTCAATAATATTTGCAATCCACCTCCATGCCATCCATCCCCACCACCTTCACCTCCACCTCCACCCACTCCACCTCATAACCCCCCACCTCCACCACCTAAAATCGATGGTACTTGTTTGCAAGCATGAATCAATGCCAATGCTAGAACCATCCAAGATCAAATCAACATTATTCAAAATGAAGAATGTGTCACACCACTTGTGAGGATGTTTGCAAATAGGATGCAACCGTTGTTGATGTTGTTAGGGCTATGGATGGGATATTAGATGAGCATTGACAATGGCTAGAGGAGAGAACATTTGATTCTGAAAAGGAAAATGCAAAGAAATGAAGAGATGTAGTAGAGAGCCACAACAATTTCTAAATTAAGACAATGATCTTATAGTTATGAATTTATGAATTTGGTTCGATGGATATTTTGTGTGATGAATTTATAAATTTGGTTGGATGAATATTTTTAGTGACGTGAATTTATGATTTTGGTTCCAGATGGATATTTTTAGTGACATGAATTTCTGAATTTGGTGGAATTTATGAACTTATAATGATGAATTTATAATAGTATATATTTTATGACTATCTACTATATCATGATTTCTCCTGTTGGAAAAATGTATAATATATATATATATATATATATATATATATATATATATATATATATATATATATATATATATGCGTTAGACATAAAATGAGACTTTTGTGAATGCTTCAAGTTTATTTTTTAGTATGTACATGTATTAAAATTGCATAGTTCTAGATCTTAAATTTTGAAATTTGTATGTATGTACATAGTTTAGATGAATGATGTATGCATGCAAATTATGCATCGTATTTTTTATTTTAAATGTATGTACATGTTAAATTTTGAATTTTGTATGCACATGCTCAAGTTCAATCAATGTATGTGTATGTGTATGTATATGTATGCACATCCTATTTAAACAAATTTGCATGTGTGTTTCAAATTTAACTATTTCTTGTAGTTTTGTAAGTTTGTATGTTAATTTTGTATAATTTAATGCAAGTGCATTTATATCTGATATCATGGATCAATTTAACATTGATGACATCACCAATCTAGCACCTCAGCCACCTCCACCTCCCCCTCCATCCCCTCAACCTAATATCCCACCTCCAACACCCGTTGCATCTGATGAGGCTCACTTGCGAGCACACATAAATGATCAAGTTGCATCCATTCAAAATCAAATCAATGTTATGCAGAATCAAGCATCAATTCCACCACATGCGAGACATTTTGCATCTTTGATGCAAAACGTTGTGGATGCCATCATGATTATTGATTCTGATCTAGATAGGCATCGACAAGAGAGAGAGAAAATGAGACAATTTTATGCAGATGGTCTCTCCTATAAACAAATTTTAGACCTTCAAATAACAAAAGCCCACCTAGCCCCTTACTTTCTTGACCCTGTTACTTGGCAGCCCATTCCTCCCAATAAATCTAAAATATCCATGAGGTGTTGTATACATCCACAAATGAGTGCAAATTTTTGGGATTGATTCTATATGGTTTTTGACAGTCCACCACACGCTAATTGGGAGTGCCCATTGTATTTTTTGAGGAAACTGTATGTAGAGTTTGTTATGGGGAAAAAGCCCAATTATTTTGATTTTAAATCATTTCAGGGTGTTGGTGGCGGCATGCCACAATAGAGGTTAGGGGAAAGGGTTGATCCCCAATGCCCCATGCATGCACAAACCCTTGTCATTGCTCTTGGTCCTCCCATTCCTGCACCTGTGCATCATCGAGCGGTGGTCTCAACATTAGGATACCTTAGTACACTCACAAGAGACCTTGGTCAGCATGCTTCTGCAATAGCGAGTAGGGAGCATAGAGATGACGATGATGGAGGAGTGTTTTATGGAGCTGGTCCGAGTACCACTCCAGGAGTGTCAAGGGTCCCACATGTATGTACTATTTTCCATCAATTATGCTATGGACCTGATCAGGCCACACCTAGTTCTGGTGGATGTGGAGATTCTAGTGGTTCATCTAGTCGCATCAGTTCATTTGTAGAATTTCTTACAATAGACCATCACCCTAAGGACACTGTGACACAGGTATAAATATGCATCTACATGTTCATTTTATAATTTTTTTGATGAATGTATAAATCAAAGAAAAGTTTGCAATACATTTTAACAATCAAAATGTTTGGTGTAAAAATGACACTAACAATGGGGCAATCATCCTCTCCATGAGTACATACATCGACACCAGTCCTAGTTGGCAACCCTTATGGGGTATTTTGATTTTGATTTTTTAAATTATATATGAAATGATTTTTAACTTGAGTTTAAATTTATAATTGAATCATGAACATATGTTTAAAATATTTATGTTGGTTTAGGGGACTCAATCAACTTCCACGTCGATTCCACCTAAGGGGTTGTCGAGTACTCCACTATCGGGCGTCATACATCATGGGCATGTACATTTATATTGTAAATTATTTAACTTACATTAGTATAGTTACAATTATGAATTTTGAATTCACTATATATGAAATGTGCATGTACACTTGTAAATATTATAAGTGTTAAATGTCTACATGTATGTCTAGGTTGATACCACAATGAGAATGGGCATCGAGCAAACATTAGATGTTGCGGCTACTCGTGAGGCCTCTGATTTTCAAGTTGTTTGAAAAAATTTCTACACAAAATGTGCAAACTTGAACATATATATTTTAACCTAATTCAAGTATACATGCTTTAAATTTGATCTTGTAGGACTTTGTTAGTGTGACTTTCTGTAGTGACCCAGACATAGTTACACCTCTAGGAGGACATGTAGAGTAGGCTCCAAATATCATGGTAATTTAAATTTTTTATTATATTTAAAGTCAATTACAAATTATATATTCTGAATATAACTTTAATTTTAAATTTTAAATTGAATATATATATATATATAATATGAGCTAATACATGTTTTAAATTCTTTTTCTTTTATAGCATGAGACACATCTTGTAGTTGAGCATGTACAAACAGGTCCTGGAGAAGAGGGTGCACAACTTCAAAATATAGTAGAATTAAAAATATGATAAATTATAAATTAAATTGAATTAAATCATTTTTAATTGTAGACTTGCATCTAATTTCAACTTTCTTTGTCTTGTTTATGTAGATTGATTCAGAGAATTTAAAGGTTGGTTCAGGTGCACCAGAGCATCCAAACCCATATATGATGGTAATTTAATTTTATGATGAATTATAAATTAAAAGTCATTAAATCATTTTTCATTGTCTTACATTTGATTTCATCTTTCTCTTGTACATAGTGTTTCAGGTCATTTGCATAGTCCACATGATGTGAAGAGGTCTCTTGATTATAGAGACAATACAAGACCTAGAAACATGATTTTATGGGTTATATTTGTTTATTTCATGGACTACATTTTTGGTTTTTCATGTACTCTGTTGGAATTTATATTTCATGGCTCAAGTACTTAGTTGGACTTTAGTTCATGGGTTATACTCTGATAGATTTTATTTCATGCACTTAATATACTGGTTTCATGCACTTAATATGTTGTAAATTATGAACTTTATTATTGTTTGAAATTTTAATTTACACATGTACATTTATGCATTTTATGTTCATAGTCAAGACATTAATATAGGACATTAATGTGAAATTAAATATAAATATGAAAATAAAGTTGAAATTAATAGGACATTTTAATATTTGTACTTTACAAATTTAGTGATCTCATACATGATATACATGATATGTACATTCAATAATTAGCGATATTTAGTCAATGAACTTATTCAATTCACGTCAATCAATAATTAATCAATAAATCATAATTTACAAACAAAAGCAATTTGTTTATATACCACAAAGGATACAATTTTAATAAATAAACAATACCATACAAGATTAGAGAACAAAAGCCTTAATAAATTCTATAAATAATAGCATCCAACACTAATTTATAAGCTGTCAAAAAAAATAATAGCATCCAATACTAATTTAGAAGTTGTCAAAACAAATAATAGCATCTAATACTAATTTATAAGTTGTCAAAACAAATAATGGCATCCAATACTAATTTATAAGCTGTCAAAACAAATAATGGCATCCAATACTAATTTATAAGTTGTCAAAACAAATAATAGCATCCAACACTAATTTATAGGTTGTCTTGAGGGGATGTCTTAAGGGGTCCTAATACGACGTCTTAAGGGATCAAAGGAGAGTATAATTAAGTATAAATATTAACTGATATAAAAAAGTATTATACTTTAGGGTGATTCATCATAACAAATGATATAATTAAATATAATATTTAGGATATGTGCTAATTTGACACGTCTTAAGGGGTCCTAATACGATGTCTTAAGGGGATCAAAGAAGAGTATAATTGAGTATAAATATTAAGTGATATAAACAAGTATTATAAGTTTTAGGGTGAGTCATCATAACAAATGATATAATTAAGTATAATATTTAGGATATGTGTTAATACGACACGTCTTAAGGGGATGTCTTAAGGGGTCCTAATACGACGTCTTAAGGGGATGAAAGAAGAGTATAATTAAGTATAAATATTAAGTGATATAAACAAGTATTATAAGTTTTTGGGTGAGTCATCATAACAAATGATATAATTAAGTATAATATTTAGGATATGTGAATCCACCTCCACGTCTTAAGGGGATGTCTTAAGGGGTCGTAATACAACGTCTTAAGGATATAATTGATTTTAACAATAATTTATAATGATATTTAGTGATTATACAATCAACATGTGCTCAAAGTAGGAAAACATGCACATTTAACAAAAAAATATATATATTGATTTTGATACATAGAAGGTTACAGAGCACATAATCAGGTAATGCATACGTATTTGTAATTTGTACAAAATGTTTAATTGTGTAAGTATGTATATACATATGTCATCTCAAAACTATGTTTATAAAATTTGGATATGCCATCTCAAGAACATCTCAAAATCGTGCCCAAAATGTAGTAGGTTTTCACACCACTTGATATCAAAAAGGTACAAGCAATATCAATGAAATCATCAAAACATACATATTTTAATTTATATAAAACTATCTATATGTACACAACTCAAGTACCTGTATTTAAAAGTATTCCACACATGTGTGTAGGTTGAATCTGCATCCTTTCCTTTTTGTTTCAAGGTATGACATCAATGTGATAATGGCTTAAGGATAAAAAAGGATAATAAATCAATTTTAACTATTAATGTACAAGAAATATCAATATATAATCAAAAACATGTATTTAAATATAATTTAACTAATAATTACCTATTTTACCAAGCATTCCATGTTGTCTAGGCTGAATATGCATGGACTAGATCCTTTTTGTGATTATGGATTAAGGATCTATAAAAGGAAAATTTAATTCAATTTCAACTAATAACACACTTGAACAATATCTAAACATGTATTTAATCTATTTAAAAGGACAATATAAAACTAAAACTATATTTACTCCTCAGATTTTTACTTATTCCATTGTACCATCTCAAGATCCTCTTTTTTGCAATGCATCTATGATTGTCTCATGCCTTCCATAGAAATTGTCCATAGCACTTTATCGTAGGTCTTCCACAATACCGATCTAGTTTTATATTTGTTGCCACCACCAAATGTGAATAATGTATAAACTTTTTATGTGTTTCATAATCTTCGAATGCAAGTAGACCATTCTTCCTTGTCAGGTATTTTCATAGCCAAGTGCCAACAACCACCACCGATCCTAATGGAATACATGAAAACCATCATCAAATAAGTTCTCAAAATTTTCTTAAGGGGATCAAAGACTTGTTCTAAAAATTTGCTTAAGGGGATCAAAAAGTTGTTCTAAAAATTTGCTTAAGGGGATCAAAAACTTGTTATCAAAATTTGCTTAAGGGAATGTCTTAAAGGGATCACCATACCTATTGGATAATGATAGCCATCATCATCTTCTTGAGGTGCTATTAACTTATGTTTAGTCTCCACACAACGAGCCAACCAATATTTTGTTTCCTCTTCATTCCCCTCAGGTGCAACAACAACATACACGTCCTGCAAACAAATTTTGATTTAATAACTTGCGCATATCCATATAAATAATTTAGTATTACAAAATAACTTAATAAAGTGAAATAAAATGAAATAAATTGAATTAAATTACCTTCTTGTACAAGGTCTGAAACATGGTCATAGTCTTCAGATGTAAACACTTGATCATTTTCTTCAATAGTTCAAGATTTCATATTGATCATGTGCTTGTGCAAGTGTCAACAATCTTTGCTCCCATTGTTCAACCCATTATGTATTTTCACATGCTTCCCAATCTCCTGAGATACAAAACTGACAAAAACATGCAAGATCCCTTGTCCAGATAGTCCATGTGCTTGTCGTCGAACTCCTAAATGAATTCCATTTAGTAGATCAATTGATTGTCTCACTGTCAACTCTAGGTACAATGTTCTCTTCTTCAACCAACTAAAAGAATCGATGAATTGTAGAGTACTCACTCAAACTAGGTGTAGATAATCTTGTATTACACCAATCCACAATCCCACGTGCATCTTTAAATTTTATTGCATCCTCAAATTTTAATTGTTCTCTAGCAAGAATTCTTTTGACACACACATCGGCTCCATCACGTTCTCCTTTACCATGCCTAGCTTGAAAAAAACTCCAT
>VDFB02344501.1:0-14854 GCA_007258455.2 Sequoia sempervirens | reverse complement strand
ATTTACTCTCCTCATATTCCATTAAAATTCCCATCAGTTTAAATACTTTTTCCTTTTATTTTAAATGTTTTGCTTTCAAAATATGAGCCTTTAAAATTCTCATCGAGTATTTTGGAGATATACCCATGCTTATGAATTTCAACTAGGCCCCACACTTGCCACATGGTAGCAGCCCGCAATCTCGCCAAATTTAACCTGTGAGCACCTTTCGATCGTGATATAGCGCACAACGGTTATGATGAAGTTGCATTTGTATCGTAAATCTCCACCGTTGGTTTCTTTCTGGCTTGTTTTGTTTTCAAATTTTCCCTAATCTCATCGTGCATTTGTTCTCA
The DNA here is from genome assembly GCA_007258455.2 of Sequoia sempervirens. NCBI lineage: Eukaryota > Viridiplantae > Streptophyta > Pinopsida > Cupressales > Cupressaceae > Sequoia > Sequoia sempervirens. The sequence goes on along the minus strand of VDFB02344501.1, from coordinate 14,519 downwards.
CCTGTTTCTCCAATCTTGGCCGCCATTGCCATTCCTTCACTGGTTTGATGGCTACCATACAAAACTATCTCTTTTGATGGCACCGTCTTCGCACTTGATTTTCCTGGCGTAATAGGAAACCACATTGATTTGGGGGTTTCTCCTTTTAGCAGACTGTGTGCCCCCTTACTGGCGTTTCCATTTCATTTGATGCGTTGACTGATGCATTTATCCCTTCATATTATGTTCCATGAGATCACATTAATGCAATCCTCTGCTACGCATGGGCTATGCCTGAGAGAATTCATTCAGACACTTTCATCTAACCTCCCTGCCTATGCTCTGTTTGTCAATGGCGGCAGCCTTCTTCACATTTTTCTTTTCTCTGATGAACATTCAGACCTTGTTAGATGCCTTCTATTCATATCCTCTTTTATTACAAGCACTGCCCTAAACAAGTTTCTGAGGCCTTTTCATTAAATCATTTTGTATTTATCCTGCAGCTGGGCCATTTGTCCATGAGATGACATTCATTCAGGGTTTTCTATTTTGATGGGTGTGTATACCCTGCTACAAGCCACGCCTCTCTAAATTCATTTGCTTAAAAGTCTCTAAAGAGTTTCAGTAAAATCCTTTCTATGCGCACCTAGCACTCACAGTGTTTCCCTGCAAGTGAATTGTATTCATGTTGGCTCGCACTGCCTCCTTTGTCTCTGTGTGCTTTGATGAATATCAATGCCTTGCTCCATTGCATCTGCTTGAGAGTTTTCTAAGATTTTTCACAAATTCATTTTATTGTATCTGCAAGGCTTCGTTCTATCTTCATGCCATTGCTTGGTGAGTGCATTTGTTTGAGAGTTTCTAAAACTCTTCAATGATCACATGGTGCGTGCCTTTTCCTCCATTTTCACTATGCTTTGGTGGGCATATATTCATCTTCAACGTTTTTTAATTCCTCTCTTATTTTTCTCATGGCAGGTGCTTCATGCGCAACAAGGGTATTTCTCTGCCAGTTGCATTTGCTTACAAGTTTCTTTAGCCTGTTCAACAGATACATATGGGTCTCCTGCATGGAGTAGCACTTCCTCATAGATTTTCACTTTCCCCTGTTAACTCATCATGTAGATCCTCCTTTGTTTCAAGAAGGAACTCTATACAGAGTTCCTCTATCCTTTTGCTTTGAAATATTTTCATGCCTTCAGATGTAGCTCGAGCCCTCTGCCTATTTTGCCACATTCCCTTTATACAAATCTTATCAGCATTTTGCATTATAATGTGTTTCAGCATGAGTTTTTCATTTTTAAAACAGGTCTCTTTGTTTCTTCATTCAGAACTTCTACGCTCCCTTCAATTTAAATCCCAGTCATGTAAGCAATGTTTAGTTGTTTACCATTGTGCCATTCTCTCACAATAAGTATTAATATGCTCTTTTACTAGAGAAGACTTGTGAGGCTTCTATCTTCAAGTGTTATGCTTAACAAGAGACTTTAATAATACACCCACAAGCCATAAGTCAAAATTCAAAGTATGGGACTCACTTATTACAATAAGATGCTTGGATTCTGCCTTCAAAAGTTATTCCTGTGTGGTGCATTGTAAACTGGAAGTTACTTGAAACAACCTTTGAGTGATTCCCATATCCCAGTTGACCAATCTCAGCATTTATATCATAATAATGCAAAGCATGTCGGGCCCCATGTGGCCCGACTAAAAAAAAATTCATTTTGCAACAACTTTCATGCTCAAATTGACTTTAGGCAGCTTTAGAATGCATCTAGTGTGAAAATATGAAATGGGTTTCCATTAAAACATGTTTTCTAACCCTTTTGCAGAATGGTGAAAACTGGCCAAGTGGGCTCTGGAATTAGCTTTGAAAAGTAGGCAAATGACCTCGTGAAACCGTGAAAACTTGCAGGCATGTAGACATTGGTCCAGAGAATTGAATGTAAAAGATCGATCGAAGAGATCAATCATGAGGAAAAAGTTATTCAACCTCAAAGTTGCCCTTTCGGACTTTTCCGCAATTGTAGCTGTTTTGAACCAATTGAAACTAATGAAATCACCTCGTTGCAAAAATATCAAATGAGTTCCTAGCGAGCTTCCACTGGACACATTAGATCATCTTGGTGCACTGAACATGTGTACAAGAGGAAATAACTTGAATCATCTTCATGCACAATATATTGATGGTCAAAGTTGACCTCTTAGAAAGGTTTCAGTGCAAAATTGAAGAAATTTCATTTGGTTTTGATCTGCTAAAAATATCAAATCAACTCATGAAGCCCTGAAAAATGACATGTGAGCTTATTTTGGTATGAAGAATATAGAGCAACAATTATTTTGGCATGACAATCAACTGGTTAAAAAATCCAAGCTCAAACAGGAGGCTACTTTGCAAAACTGAACGTTGGCAAACAGTTGAACAATGACAAAGCCCTTCAGCTTCACTTTTCAAAACCTTGACAAAACTCATCGTGAGAAGCTGAAAATCGACATGCACATTCACATAGGACACATGAGTGTTTCTGCAAATGGGTTTTGCACAAAAATCATCAGGCTTCAAATTATGACCCTCCAAAGTAGGTCATTCAGGTAGATCATCAGGTGCACTTTTGAAAGTGCAAAGGCAAAATTTTGAAATGGGCATCTCAAATTTGCAAAATTTGAGAGTGCCAACAGATCCTCCATGGCCCCAACACAATCAAAGAACTCAACACCATGAACGCCCAAAAGGTAAAGTACAACCACAATATCCAAACCAAGAAGATACAAATGTTACACACTCTTTGTCAATAGAACCAAATATGTCATAACTCTCACTGCAATCTAAAGGTCGAATCCAAGAGCTCTTCATGACACCAAAAATCATTGCAAAAGACCATCCATTTTCTATTCAAATGGATCACTACACACTACAACAACTTAGAACCAAAACATTGAAACAAAAAAGATATAACACATTATGTAACTACATAAAGCTCCCACTAAAAGTAATACCAATTTATACATGGCATCATGACCAATGTCATTAAGAACACTCTACTCAAAGTGAACAAAGCTTCTCATGCACCATAAACAATTACTACAGATTCAAATGAACAAATATATCAAGTACTCCCGATAACCATCTCCCATTGCAATAATCATACCAATGTAATAATGGTGACCAAGAATAAGGCCTACCAAATAGAATCCCCATCAAACAATTTACAATATCTACACATATGCAACATCTCAAAGGAGAAAATATAATTAGTGCTCCAATCTCAAATAATTGAAAAAATAGATTCAAACCCGCATTAGTATCATGCAAAATAGAGATATTCAGGCATAATGTGGATTTACAAGACTCAAACACCAAAAACAATGCTAGATCTAATTTTTTAAACAAACTCACATAGGAGTAAGCATAGATCAATAAGAACCCTCCAAGTAGCCATGCAAACTTGTAACTGTCTTCATCCAAAACACCTTGAATACAGTCTCATCACATATCTACATACCACATGTTTTAGTTAACATGAAAAACATGCAAAACCATCCACATAAATTTTAAATCCATATAACCATCTAGACATTCACATGAAACATGTCATCTGAATAATGGAATAAGCACAAATATGCAAAACCCATAGCTAAAAACAAGTTTAAACTGCAATCCAATAGAGAAAACCAAGTTGTTCAGGAGCTTATAACATATGAAACATATCAGCTCCACAACTCACAAAGAGGTTAGTGGCTTATCTTCTAGTGTTTTCATGTAACCAAGGGCTAAAGTCATGAAACCAACATAAGCACTCCATTTTGCAGTCCAAATTGAGAGTGTTTCTCCATGTAACCAAGATGTCTCTACCCATCCAACATGAACACCTTCTTATTGCACATGACCACAAGGTAAAGGAAAAAAACCACCAAACAAGAAGATACAACCATATTGTCAAACAAGAGCTCCAAGTTACCAAATCATAACCATCTCCATAAAGATTAATAAACACAAGCTTCCAATGCCCAACATAGGTCACATTGACAATATCCATGGCTTCCAATCTCACAAATCTGCAAAAAAGGGTTAACTCAAGAACATTCATTTCTACCCCAAAAGCCTTCCAATAGCCTCCAATCCCTTCTAACAAATTCCCACAAGCTTGCCAAGCTAAGAAATAAAAAAGAAGGAATACCCAGAACCTAGTTAACCTTTAGCTCTAATACCAAATAATGAGAAATAAACTAGTTCAATACTAATTGTTGGTAAATTCAATCTCTATCCAAATATGACTTCAAAGAATGATATTAAAGACGTGGACTACAACAACATGAAAATCTGAAACTTATATGCAAATCTAAAAACTAGGTTGCTTTAATATGAAAATACCATGATTAGATCCATCTTCTTTATTATGCTAAAAATCAACTAACTTAACATGCTTGTAAACACTTCCTTATGTGAACTTATAACATCAATAAATAAAGAATATCATTAGCATAAGGTAGCAGAAATGAGACACAAATCAGCAACACAAGATCATTAGATACCACAAGATTTACATGGAGAAACCCTTGAGAGAAAAAAACTCCACCAAGAAGAGAGGCCCCAAGTATGCATTATCATCAAATAAATGAGATTACAATACAATCACTTCCATTCTCCTCTTCACCTCCAACATGACAACACCTATGTACCTATGAACAACCTCCTTATGCCTTCACCTATCCTTATTCCTACAAAGTTTAACACTACATTCAACTATTCCTCTCCTTAATTCTACATCCAAGAGACTGAATTTATAAACTTGTGAAAGCATCTAATGCACCAAACATGGCGCCCAAAGATGACCTTTAATTCCAAACGTCCCCAACCTTTGGATTACCTCTTTAGAATGTGAAAAAATACTGGTTTTGGCTCCAATATTTTCCCTCCAACTTGGGCATTCAATCATGAAAAATAAACATTACATTAAATGCAATAAATGATGGAAAACCAAGTGCCACCTACTGCCTCTATCTAAGCACCCACTTGGAGAATTCCAACAGTCACTTATTTATCATTTCCTTTATCTTTTATTATCCCATTATAGACATTCACATGTGGGAACAACAATATTAAATATTTATGTCGACAACCCACCTTTACCGCTACTAGTGGACCCATCACCCGTTATGAGTAAATTAAAAACAATGGTGAAAATTAATATTACAAAATATTTTTTCCAATACACCCTAAGTGCCTAGGGACACTTTCCAAGAATGTTGGAACCATGACATATGACATGAGATTTACAAGGTAGATGTCACCTTAATCCTAACTGTTAAGAGAACAAAGTCTTTTCTAAAGCACAAAAGATGATTCTTCCTTATAATCTTAAAAATGAGAGTGTTATTGTTGATCCAAGTAAGATACCAAATGTGTAGGTGATTGGAAATTGTACTATCTCTAAGAATGTTTCCATTAAAAAAAGTGTACAAAATCAAACATGGGCCATGCAATCAAAGACATTGAGGATAATGGGTACTCTACTCAAGTTTCCACAAAGAAATTGGTATTCCTACAACAATCCTACCATATTGATTACAAGATCTTACAAATACAGTAAATAGAGGGAACCCGCCATTACAGTCTCCACAAGGAAATTGTTCAGATTCATTCAGATTTCTTCAAGGTCAAGCAAATCGTCGTTCTCTGATGGAGCAGTTGTGGCATCCAAGGAATCTCACAACCCCTCACAACCATATACTTGTCTATTGTTTTAGAGTAAGATTTATTCATAGAATCATCACAGTACATGAATGAGTCGCTGACTGTGTTCAAAATCCCATGTATGAATACTCTGTATCTGACAGTAAGATTTTCCAAGAAAAGTTTTGTGTATTTGAAAATAGCGTCCTTACAAGCTTGCCAAATCAAATTGAAATAATATGAGAAAATATCCATCATCACCAAAATTGCACTCACAAATATGGATAGTTGATCAAGTCTTTTCCCCTACAAGACAAGGGGCAAGATTGACAGAATTCTCGTAAAGTTATTATTCAAGAGCTCAGAGTTGGTGCTATCAACAATGCAATCCTCATCACAGGTATTTCATAGTTCCTACTGTTAGAACATAATCCAACATGGCTTCTGGCTTGGAAGCTTTAACAAGATGGTATCTGCCCATCAAAACAATGTCCTTAGTAACTAGTTAGTAATTCTTTGCAAAATGCGGGAATTTGAGAGGTTTGCCTGTTTCAAAAGAGGAGCAAAATCGATGCTCCTCCTTGTTTATCTCAAACCTAATGTCAAAATTATTTCAATGAAGAATGAGTGGAACTCTTTCTCTTCTTCATCGTCATAATTCTACCAATCACTACCAGTCTCTCTACTCTGGTTGTCCAACAGGAGATACTTTCTCTGGCTAAACCAAGTACGGTCATAGCCATGCCACAACATACTCACAGTGATAAATGGTATGTGAAAGAACTTGGCCTTCTTTAAAATAGCCCACAGATTGTAGGCAACTTGTAGCCAAAAAACCCAAGCTGGAACCACAAACAACATTTTTTTGCATCACAAACTATACTAGCAAACAACCCTTGTGATTTATTTCTTTCTAGTGAAAACTTTGAACCATCATATGCTTAAATTATGCTTTTGAACAAAAGGGTTTATCCTCTCCATAATATAAAGCCTGGAAAAGAAAAGAAAAATGTAATTCTAGCACCTTCACTTTACTTTCTTTCAGTTGACGAAAAAACTTGTATTGCAGCCTTCCAACAGAAGAATTTGGGGTCCAGTGAAAACTAACAAATGTTTAAATTAATCTCTGGGAAAAGAAATGAAATGCATCCATTAAACTTGATGTGTTCATTTGATTGAGATATAGAAATAGAGTACCCAGTGAAAATCAACAAATATTTAAATTAATTTTCATGAAATGTACCCCATTAAATCTAACATGCCGATTTAATTCAAATACAAAAGCAGAGGATCTAATGAAAACCAATAAATGTGTAAATTAAACAAAATGTATCTCAAGTGTTGATTTGATTGAAATATGAAAAGAGAGGATCCAATGAAAACCATCAAATTTCTAAATTAATATTCAGGGAAGAAATGAGATGTACTCCATTCAACTTAAAGTGTTGATTGGACTGAGATATGAAACGAGAGGATTCAACAAAATCCAACTAAGGTTTAAATTAATCTTCAAAGAAAGAAACGAAATGTACCTCATTATTAAACCAATAAAATATCAGTATTTGACACATTGTATTAAAAAAATACCTCATACTTGTTATACATATTTATCTTGTGTACATCTTCAATACAAATAATACCATTGAAAACAAATATTTTGATAAAAACTTAATACTTTTATAAAATATTATTTACTTGTTAATGAGCTATATAAACAACTCAAAAAATGGCAAGCTAAAAACTCTTTGAAAAATGTATTCCAAAGACACCTAACCATTATCATAACCATTTGAATATATACAATCTATACCCCAACTCTATCATTGTTGTTTATCTCCTTCCACCCATTAATTGAGGGTATAGGTTATGACTAGTGGTTGTAAGAACTAATTCCATACCATGTTCAAATTTATGTTCATAGCTTGTGATTCAATTGAATCTTAGAGTTATCCTATCAAATTCATTGTTTGTAGTTCAAAAGATTACTTTGTTGAGAATTATATAGTCTATGTAATGATGTAAATTATCATCCTTCGCTTTTAACAAACATTATAGGTACTCCCATGAAAACACACTAGGTCAAATAGAATGTTTAAGAGCAATTCCAACAACCAAGCTTTTAGCTCCAATATATTTTGTTATTAATTTGTATGGGGCCTTGGACAAAGCTTTTGATCCTAAAATTATATCAATTGAAAAATCAAATTCCCTCTAAGTTAATCTAGGTAGTTCTTGAGAAAAAATATCCTAAAATTCTTGAAGAAAAGGTTAATCTTTCCATGTGGGTTCCTTGGACTCCTCCAATTGATCAATTCTAATTGCATACAAATCACACCTCTTCATCTAAATCCTTGAAGAAAATGGTAATCTTGCCACATTGGTTCCTTGCACTCCTCCAACTGAGCAATTATAATTGCATACAAATCACACCTCTTCCATCTAAATCCCTTAAGTTGCAAGGCTATTATAGTAATAGAGATGTTCATAGTTTAGAATTTGTCAAATACCTCTACATAATACAAGCTCCGTAGTTGAAAATTCCTTCAAAATCCATTGCATATGTACCATAGGATATCTTCCATAGTATGTATCACTCTCAATTTTTATTACCATAGAGGCCTTTTTAACTTAGCAATCCATTCATGACTTGACAAAATTTTATAAGATCTAACTAATGGGGCTTCAACACCTAAGATAAGATGTAAGATATTTAACAACAATGTTTAAGCCTAGTAATGAAACATAGCCAAAGATGTTTCCTCCCTTGGTTTATATCTAAAGAACTAGGAAACATAAAAAATATATATATGTCAACTATTAGTGTATACATTTTATCGTTTCGTTATTTCTTTATTCTATAATCCTAAGTCACTATCATATTTTTTTCCCGTTGACCAATGGGAACAAAACAAGTGTAAATTATTATTTTAATAAAGAATATTATTGAAGTGCATTTAAGTACATTCGATATAAAGGTAAATTTAATTCCTATCATAGATATGTGGCTCAATTTATGCTATCATAATTAGTTGTTAAGGGCTTCAACACCCAAGATAAATTGTTCATTGTTTTACAATAGTGTTTTGCCCTTAGAGTGACACATGTAACTCTATATAATAGTTGTTTCCTTGTGCACTAATGATTTTAGTAAACCTTTTTATTATTATGTGATTATGAAGTAATTCCAAGGTTTATGTTATGACTGTTTTATATTATTAAACATATGGGACCTAAAAGTTAATGATCAACATTTGTTTTATTTTAAATCAATGGTGTGAAATATAGTTGAGATATAAGGTACATGATAATTGGAATATCCATTGGATTAAGTTAGATAACATTATGACATGTTGTCAATTGATATAGCACAATGGAATAAGGCCATCCATTATTGGTGGTCACAAAGGGAAATAACAAAACAAGTGTCTACAATTTCAATAATAGGTTGCCAACCAACCTATTATTATGAAGAAACAACTTAAAATCTTATAGATTGATAAAAAGTGACTAATAGGAAAACATAACAAAAGTGCATAAGCTAAATCTTTTGGAGCCATGATGTGATTAATTGATGAGGTGAAAGAGTATTGAGATAAATGGATGAGGATCAAATGCCTGAGACAACTATTGCATTACTTGGTAAGCTTGTTTCACCTCAATGTTGAAAAATGGCCTCCCTTCCAAACTTGATCATGTGTTGGAGTTTAAATCAACTCACAACCAAAAACCCAAGTTGGAACCATAATCAACATTTTTCTGCAACATAAATTATACTAGCAATCAACCCTTGTGATTTTTCTTCCTTGTGAAAACTCTAAACCATCATATGCTTAAATTCTACTTGTGAAAAAGGGTTTGTCCCCACCATAACAAATGACACTTTGCTTCTGAAGCTTGGAAAATAAAAGAAAAAAATTAATTCTCGTGACTTCGATTTACTTTCTTTATGTCGACAAAAAAAATTGTTGTGACCTTCCAACAAACAAAAAAATTGGGTTTAGTTTAAATTAATCTTTGGGGACAGAAACAATTTAATGCATCCCATTAAATTTGACATGTGTTGATTTGATCTAGATATGAAAACATAGGATCCACTAAAAACCAACAAATGTTTAAATTAATCTTAGGGTGAAAGAAATCTAATAAACCCATTAAATTTGATATGTTGATTTGATGAAAATATGAAAAAAGAGGATCTAGTGAAAACTAGCAAATATTTAAACTAATCTTGTGGGGAAGGAATGAAATATACCCCACTAAATATAAGGTGTTGATTTGATCAAGATATGAAAGGAGAGGATACAACAAAAACCAACAAATATTTAAATTAAATGAAATGTATATCATGAAATCCAAATTGTAGATTTGATTGAGATATGAAAAGAGAGAGCCAATAGTGGCATGGTGTGATGGTTAAGTGTTGATATTCTTTCCATCAAGGTTCAAACCCCATTGGGGTGTAATTGTTGAGAATTTATATTGGGGATGAGGTCCCCTATTTGTGACCTCACCAGTTCATAGCTTTAGGTCAAAAGCATTTACCCCTCTTAATAAAAGAAAAGATATGAAAAGAGAGGACCCAATGAAAACTGGAAAATGTCTAAATTAATTTTTGAGGGAAGAGATGAAATGTACCCCATTAAATTTAAAATGTTGACTTGATCAAGATATGAAAAGAGAGGGTTCAATAAAGACCAAAAAATATTAAGTTAATCTTTTGAGGAAGAAATGAAATGTGTCCCATTATTAAACCTAAATTGTTGACTTGACTGAGATACGAAAAGAGTGATCCCATATTGGAGCTATTTTTCCTATATTTACGAAACATAAAAGAATAAATATAGTAGATTAAGTAGGTTCAATTTTCCAAACAAAATATGGTTAAGTATTTTTAAGTGGCAATAAGATTGAGTTGAGTGATCTTTCCAAATATTTCAATTCTTCACCATTATGACCATTACTCAAATGCAATGAAAGCTATATGGACCATTCATACTTGTGAGAGATTGGTTATATGTGAACCACAACTCATGAAATATGATGATGCATGATCATCCTAGAGAAACCAACCACATTTCGCTATAAAATCTCATTGTGTCTCATGGCAGAGAACTAGAGTTCTACAATAGCTCATGAACATCATATAGAGAATTCGGGAGGTTTGGATTAGAGTGAAAAAATGTATCATTGTTAGAAGATCACAACTTAGAGCAGTAAGCATACAATTCATCAAGTGTGTTACATAACCTTTTTGTGTCTTGGGTAATTCAACCAACATATCTAATGTCAATATGGGATCAAGGGAATTCTCAATTGAGAGTGCATCAATTTTCTTCAACACCTAATACTTCATCAACATGTTTTGATCCACCTACATGTTTCTTAGGACATCGAGTTTTGGGACACCTTATGGTTGACTGGACCATTCCTAAGCTAGGAACTAATTTATATAATCATCTCTTGGATTTATTTGGAAGAAAAAATAATTTAGATGAATTCAATTCTTCAAGTCTACATTGTAGGTAGATAATAAGGAGGATCTAGTAGGATTTATCGTCATATCTTGCAAACTTGTAATAAGGTTGTAGTGGCCTATGAGAAAATCTATAATCTACATGTATTAGAACAATAAGTGTTGTAATCATTATGTGATATTGAATCAATGTGAAGTTGCATTTCTATTTTATGATATTTTTGTTGTGTTAATTCTAATTATACAGTTGGACAGTCATCCCTTTGGACTATTTATCTATAACTACATCAAGTGGTATCAGATCAAGTTTTCAACTCATTAGGAGAGCATTTCTAAAAGATTTAAGGGTGAATAAATCTCTAACTTGAGGAAATTCTAGTAAGTGTTTGTCAACATATTTCCATCTATGAAGTAGTTACTACCTTGTACACAAACTTTTGACCTGAGGCACTTGCACCAAATCTAAGGAAAGATTCCACCAAGGAGAATATCTAGTATAGCCAATGTTTCTCAAATAATGAAATAAATGTTAGACATGATGAGGAAAATGAAGATATGATTGGATGTTGTAGAAGAAGATAGAAAAATATTTCTTAACCCGAAACATGAGGATGAGAGTGATGATGAAGAATTGAGAGATCAAACTATATATCTGAATAAGGAACCATAGAAAAAGAAGAATTGGGCCAGATCAAGATGTAGAAATCTATTTTTAAGATTGGTATGAGACCTAGAACTGAGATTTCTAACTATATTGGGTATTTAAATCCTAAGGAATTGCTTGACTAGATAAATGATATGAAGTAATACTTTGAGAATGAGGAAATTGAAGAACTAGAGAGGGTGATATTTTCTAAAACCAAGTTGAAAGGACATGCAACTATTTAATGGATGGAAGTTCAGTTGGAAAGAAATAGGAGAACAAAGTTGAAGAATCAATTTATACCTATTGATTATAAGCTATAACTTTGAAGTGGTTGCAAAACCTATGGCAAAAGGAAAAGACAGTGAAGGAAGTATATTGAAGAATTTCATAAGATGATCATTTGAACTAGACATAGTGAAGCTAGAAAGGAGAAATCAATGTAGTACATAAATGGCCTTAGAAAAAAATCAAGAAGAACTAGGTTTAGTATGGATGAAAATACTTGAAGAGGTGTATTATTTTGTGTTAAAGGTTGAAGAAAAGTTGAAAAAAATATTTGAAAATAGGCATAAAGGTAGATGAGGTGGATTCCAAAGAGGTAGATCACAATATGGTAAAGGAAGGACATATGTATAGAAAAATGATGGGATCCCATACCAGAGTGAAGGAAGAGGCAATAACTTTCAAGGAAGGAATGGCAATAGTTTCTATTGCAATGATAGAGGAAGTGATAATACTTACTACAATGAAAGATATCAAAGGATATATCAAGGATTTGATAAGAGACCATTCATAAGAATCTATTTCAATTGTGGAAGAGGGCACCAAGCATTTGAGTGTTGCTAAGGGAGTGAAAGCAAAAGGAAAAAGCATAGTGCAAGGGCAGTGTATATGGAGGAAGAGCCTATTTAATCACTAGGATCTATAGGAAAACCTAATAAGGGTGAATCATTGGTCATGAGAAGATCCTTTTTGTATATAGAGACAACTTAAGGGCTGACACAAAAGAAAAGGCTATTCAAACTTGTATGTCAATCAAGAGGTAAGTAAACTAGAAGGTTATCATTGATAGTGGTAGTATGAAAAATTAGTCTTAGAGGAAATGGTAAGGAAGTTTAATTTAAAAAGGTTGGAACATCCAAAACCATATAATATTTCCTAGATCCAAGATAAAACTGAGGTACTGATAAGTGAACAATATTTGGTGAAATTTCATATAGGATCATATAATGATGAAGTGTTGTGTGATATTATGCCAATGGATGTATGTCATATATTTTTGGGAAGTAAATGGTAGTATGATAGGAAAATAATTCATGATGGGAGAAATATTACCTTTACTATAAATTCAACTAGAAAAAATTGTATCTTTATAACTCTAGAAGAATGTAAGAGTGAAATGTGTGATACTGGGTAAGTGCAGAAAGATGGGGGGCCAAAAAGGGGTCTTAAGTGGCCACTTTTTTTTTCAAATCAAGAAATTCTGACTTTCGATAAAAATTTGAGGATAGTTACACTCAAAATTTTAGGATGCAAAAAAAAATGTAAGAAGTGCTCTGAGTCTACTTTCTAATCTACTATTTTTATTTGAAAATGATAGAGATTAAAGGGTTTAAAAAAGGGAACCATAGAAATAAGTGCTAAAAACATAACATAGCATCTGTTGTGGCTCCCTCAAAAGGTTAACTTTCTTTTGGTATTTTTTAAATTTCTTTGGTGAGAAATTAGCTAATAGCATGTAGTTTATGCTCGATTTTTTTGATAATTTTTTAATGAATATATAATTTTTTACTAATTTTTGAAGTGGACACAACTAAAAAACAAAATTTTGGCTATGCTAACCCTATAACTTTTGAAAACTAATCAAAAAAAAAAATTAATATGTGTAGAATGGAGTCTAGTTTATAAAAATGTAATTTATTTCAAATTTCAATGAACAGTTAAAAAGTAAAGTAAAAAATACCGAACATTGGTTTTTTGACAAAAACAAACACACAAACAAAAGACATTAAAGTTGAATGGCTTAACATTTTTTAAATGTGAAAAAAATTACATCGTTAAATAGCTAAGGGAGAGCTTGAGATTACCCACATGTGCAGTAGACTCGGCCTTGAAACACGTGCAAACCTAATGGTTAACACGAACGAAATTATGTGACATTTCTTAGAATATGCAAAAACACATCTTTGAACGTTGGGAATGCACTCCAAGCCTTTGGGTTGGAAATCCAAAGCAAATCTCAAGCCTAAGGCTTGGGGATTCCCAAAGAAAGCAATAACGCGAGTGTGTTATAATGTGCTTGTGTTATTTTATAGTTTTGACATATTTTTTGCGTTTGTGCTTGAGTTTCCTAAGCAAGACATAACACACTTGCATTATGTCTTGCTTTGTGTTAAATGCTAGTTTGTTAAATGTATACACACACACACACATATTTGTATGTATGTGTGTGTATGCTTGTATGACATGCATGCATGTATTTATGTATGTATGTATGTATCAGTGTATGTATGTATGTGTGCATGTATGTATGTATGCATGTAAGTATGTAAGTATATATGTATGTAAGATTGTATATATGTACATACGTATGCTTGTATTTATGTAAGGATGGATGTATTCATGTATGTATGTATGTCTACTTATATGTATGTATGTATGTATTTAGAGGGATAGAGAATTTTAAGAGAGAGAGTTGTCTAGGTAGGATGGGAGGGAGAGGAGGGAGAGACCTGAGAGAGAGAGAG